>SNQJ01S0156360.1:0-18424 GCA_010110895.2 Picea sitchensis | reverse complement strand
TTGAGATTGTTGTGATGTTTACATGTGATGATGTTTTGTGATGCTTTTTATGATGTCTAACCTTTATGTTGTGACAGAAATTTGATGGTTTATGTATGTGTAATGGTATCTTAATGTGATAAATGATAATCTAACACTAGGTTAGACATGTTATCTACTATTTGATTGAATTGTTGTGGAATATGTGAAAATGTGATTGAATCAAAATGTCGAGATAAAAGTCTAACTTCCAGGTATTTGTGGAAGAGGGAAGGATCGTGGACATGGTACATGCATTGTTGAGCTGAAGGACAATGAGTTGGGAATCTAGTAAGACGCTAAGGTGACGAATATGGCGATGAGCGGCTTTGTCCAGGAGGCCAATGAAGATTGTGTATTCTTCTTGGTTGTTGGTTTCCGAGCCCAAACATATGTTGCTGGAGTGGAGCAGTTCGTGTGAGGGGGTATAGAGGGCCTAAGAAACCGAAGAGAGATTATGTGTCCATCGACTAGCTCCATCGACGTAACCGATGTGGTAGGCCAATGGGGGAGGCATCTATCAATAATACAAATGGTAGATTAGATGCTAGGCATGGAGGGGAAAAAATAAAACTAAAAATGCTATGAAACGTGGACCAAAAACGAAAAATCCTAGTGTAGAGGGGCTATGCTTAGGCATAAAATTTCTTTAAGTACAACCCATTGATGGGTTCTTTGAGAGGGTGGCCTTCGGGAGAGGCCAGGATGTATGCGCCTTTAGTGAGGCAATGTTGGATGATCTAAGGTCCATGCCATAATGAATCGAATTTTCCATGGCTGAGGGTATTGTGAGCGATATCATAAGCAAGGACAAGGTCGCCTTTGTTGAATGAGAAAAGGTTGACATGACGATAAAAGGTGGCCTTCAACTGTTTTTTGTCTCTCTCATTATTCTATAATGAAGACCGACGATCTTCATCTAGCGACTCTAAGTTCAGCAAGCATTGCTCCAATGGAGCAGTGTCGGGTAATAACTCAATAGCGGTGCATAATGTGGGGATTTCACATTTGATGGGGAGAAGGTCGCCATATCAGGGATAATCTGAGGGGATGTAGAAGAGATGTTCGTCAGGGAAGTCCATGTTGATGGGCGAACTGGTAGTTTATGAAGGAAATTTCATAATGAGTTCGGTGGGGATGAGGGATTTCTTTCTCTTGGGTGTTGAAAATTTGAGGTCGTACTCCTAAAGGATGACAATCCATCGGGAAAATTTACGATTAATTTTCTGGCAGCTGAGAAAGTATTGCATGGGGTTGGAATCTATGATGACTTTGGTGGTGCGAAGAAGGATATAGTGGCACAGTTTTTGGATTGCGAGGACAAATGGAAGGGCGATTTTCTATTCGTGATTGTACTTCAGGGGTGGACCTAAAATATTTTTACTAATATAGTAAATTACATGCTCACGTCCATCATCCCCTAGCTGGATGAGAACTCCTGCCACTGAGACGATCGAGGCTGATAAGTAGAGGATGTAGTTGCGATCATAGTCGGGTGGAATAATTAGAGGGGCATTGGAGAGTGCCTCCTTTAAATCATCAAATGATCCCTGGGCATGTTCATCCCATCAGAATGGGATATCATGAAATAACAAGAGAAGGAAACCGTGTGCACAAGTGGCCTACTCGGGGATAAATCAACGTAAAAAGTTAGCTTTGCCTTGTAAGCTTTGCAGCTGTCATAAATTCTGAGGGGGGGGGGGATTTCTATGATGGCTTGGAACTTGAGGGGTCCACGATGATGATGTGTTAGGAAACGATGAACCCAAGGAGGTGTTCAGTGATGACGCAGAATATGAACTTGAGGGGGTTGGAGATGATATTGTACTGTCAAAACCTTTGGAATATGATATGTAAATCATCGAGATGTTGAGTGCATTTCTTGGATCGAGCGGTGAGGTCATCCAAGTATGCGAGGATGATATGGGCCAGATCATGGAAAATGTACATCATGGATATTTGGAAAGTTTCACCATCATTCTTGAGGCCAAAAGGCATGACACAGTATGAAAAAGTACCCCAGGGGGTAAGGAATGCGATTTTGTATTGATCGGCTGGGTGAATTCGAATTTGGTTGTAGCCAAAGAAACCGTCCATGAAGGACAAAGCCTCCTGTCCAGCACAATAATTGATAATTTGGTCGATAAAGGGCGTTACAAAATTGTCTTTGGGATAGGCATGATTGAGGTCACAAAAATTAGTACAGACGCGAATAGTACCTCGTTTTTTGTTAACAGGGACGGGGTTGGAGACCCATGACGTATATGAGATGGGGTATAGAAACCCTGCAATGCGTAATTTGTCAATTTTGGCTTTTATGGCCATTTCTTTGGATGGGTGTAGTGGACGTTGCTTTTGTTGTATAGGTGTGATATCAGGCCATGTGTCTATACGATGTTTGACAATAGAGGGATCAAGGATGGGCATCTCTGTGTATGACCAGGAAAAAATGTCTCGGTATTCCTGGAAGAGAGCTTTGTAAGCTGTAAGTTCTTCAGGAGAGCATGCGACACCTATGGTGATTTCCTCTATGATTCTAGGTTTGGCGGAAATATCAATTTTGACAGTGGGGGAAATGTTGGCCATGTTTCCTTCTTCAAAAGAGTCGGGGGAAGGGATAGGGTTATTGAACTAGTCTATATGCCCTAATGGGATAAAATATTTGGTTTTGATTGCGTATATGGAGTTTTGGGTAGGAGGCGCAAAGGCTTCCTGTGAAAGAAAGAGATTTTTGTGATGGAGTAGATTCCATGGGAAATCAGGGGTGGTTAATTCCTCGAGGATGTCTTCGTCACAGTGGAACTGTCGAGAATATAGGGGATCCAGGGGAGTAACATTGGTGATTGTCACCATGTGGTTGGCTTCTGGTGGTGAAGAGGTAGGGGGGATGATGCAAGGGGGTTGCGATGGTTCACTCGACATAAACCAAATATTGAGATACTGTGCATTGAAAATGGTAGTTGGGCATAAAAATTTTGTGGGGAAATGAACTGGAGAATTGGGGGGATTGGGGGGGAAATCCTCATTTAGGCTATCGATGAACCATGGAGGAGTAGGGAGTGTCTCAGGCTCAAGAGAGAGGATATGAACAACATCAGGGGAAGGAATAGGGGTAATCACTGGTATCTTTGGTAGTGAGGGGAGTGTAGGATTTTGAATAAGGGTTATTTGGCAACACCTGTATTCAATGATCATGGGACATTGGTATCTAAAATTATGAAGTGATTCACAGAGAGAGAAAGGAAATCTCATATGTATGGCACAATAATCGATAATTTGGTCGATAAAGGGCGTTGGAAAATTGTCTTTGGGACATGCGTGATTGAGGTCACAAAAATCAGTACAAACGTGAGTAGTGCCTTCTTTTTTGTTAACAGGGACGAGGTTGGAGACCCATGATGTATATGCGATGGGGTATAGAAACCCTCCAACGCGTAATTTTTTAATTTCATCTTTTATGGCCATTTCTTTGGATGGGTGTAGTGGACATTGATTTTGTCGTATATGTGTGATATCAGGCCATGTGTCTATACCATGTTCGACAATAGAGGGATCAAGGATGGGAATATTTGTGTATGACCAGGCAAAAATGTCCCAGTATTCCTGGAAGAGAGCTTTGTAAGCTGTAAGTTTTTCAGGAGAGCATGAAACACCTATGGTGATTTCCTCTATGATTCCAGGTTTGGAGGAAATATCGATTTTGACAGTGGGAGAAATGTTGGCCATGTTGCCTTCTTCAAAAGCGTCGGGGGTAGGGATAGGGTTATTGAACCAGTCTATATGCTTGATGGGATAAACTATTTGGTTTCGATTGCGTATATGGAGTTTTGGGTAGGAGGCACAAATGATTCCTATGAAAGAAAGAGATTTTTGTGATGGAGAAGATTCCATGGCAAATCGGGGGTGGTTAATTCTTCGAGGATGTCTTCGTCGTAGTGGAACTGTCGAGAGTATAGGGGATCCAGGGGAGTAACATTGGTGACTGTCACCGTGTGGTTGTCTTCTGGTGGTAAAGAGGTAGGGGGGATGATGCAAGGGGGTTGCGATGGTTTGCTCAACATAAACCAAATATCGAGATACTGTGGGTTGAAAATGGTAGTCAGGCGTAAAAGTTTCATGGGGAAATGAACTGGAGAATTGGGGGGATTGGGGGGAAAATCCTTATTTAGGCTATCCATGAAACATGGAGGAGTAGGGAGTGTCGCAGACTCAGAAGAGAGGATATGAACAACATCAAGGGATGGAGTAGGGGTGATCACTAGTATCTTTGGTAGTGAGGGGAGTGTAGGATTTTGAATAAGGGCTATTTGGCGACACCTGTATTCAATGATCATGGGACATTGGTATGTGAAATGATAAAGTGATTCATAGAGAGAGAAAGGACATCTCATACGTTCGTTGATTGAGGTTGTGACATAGTGGATTTCAGTGACATGGGTTTGTGATGACGCAGAAGGGGAGGGTTCTTTCTGAAAGATCTGGGGTACTGCCATTAGTTTTTGGTGGAATTGAGGTAGTGCAGGGCAATGGTGGATGTAATGGCCACATTCTGAAAATATGGCACATGCGAATTTGATTTGCACCCCTTTGTTACCTGTAGTAGTAGCGGTAGTACTAGGTGTACTGGATGAAGTGACGAGCAATGTCGTTGCTTAAGGGAGTTGAATTCAATTATGTAGCTCAAGGAGAGAAGGACATTTATTGGTAGGGTGTTTGTCTTTCTCGCAGAGAGCACAAGGAGGTTGAACTCGTGGGGGAAGTGGAGCGGTGGGCTCTTTCTTATTCCATATGCCCCCAGTTGTAGTGGTGGTGTTAGTGAGTGGGGTGGAATGTGGTGCAGTTGGAGTAAGTATTGGAATTTGCATCGGGATTCCATTTGTTTGGGGAGGGAGGGATGGTTGAGGGACCATCACGGGTGGATGTAGATACCATACTGGAATCACCAACACCATATTGGGAAGGGTAAGTGTTGCGGCTACTTGGAAAGTTTGTACGCCCAGTGGGGGGAAAAATAAGGGGATTTGAGTAATGACTTGTGGGATTGCCTCCCAAACTAGGATGTGGCCCTAGGGGAGGGTGGAATCGGGAACAGGTGGAGCTAGAGAGTTCTCAGGGGATTCCTAAGGGTGGAGCTCTGTGACAAGTGGGACGTCATATAGTAAAGAAGTATCTATGGGAGGAAGGGTATCTCCGGTTTCAGTTCCATTGGATGAGATGACACATACTTGTGCTGAGGGATGTATGAGTGGTGGTGCCCCATGGTATGTCCCTAGAAAGGATGGGTCTTTGAAAATTCTAGGGCCCATCTTGATGAATGGGTAGGCATCGGGATTAGTGTGGACAAAAGGTAGGATTTTATTGATGTTGGAGGAAGGGTTATGTTCATAATGTGAAACTTCATCGATGGTAATAATCTTCCCATTATGGGGAAACATCATAGTGTGAAACACAAAAGAGGCCATAGCCTTCATAGCGTACATGTAGCTACGTCCAAACAAAATGTTGTAATTGAGCGAAGCATCGATAACTTCAATGTCAATGAGGATAGTCTTTCCCCCGAGTTCAACAGGGACATTTTGAAAGAGCCCTTCAGGAGAGGATGGTCGTCCATCATAAGCTCTCAAAGTGATGGCGGATGGTATGATCTCGGGGGAGCCATGTTTCTGCCATATGATTTTGGACATGATGCATGTGGATTCACCTTCATCAATGATGCATCGATGAACTATGATGCTCCGAATTTTAACTGGTATTTGGAATGCTACCAGAGAGGGGAGATGAGGTTCCCCACTATCGAGATCAAATGTGATGAGTTTGGTATCAACAGGGTCAACTGCCCCCAGGGCAGAAAGTAATGACTTCCTTTGAGTGGGATAGGTTTGAAGGACTTCTAAGACTGACATGGCTGTAGGAGATTGTGGCAAGTCATTGACTAGACTATAATTTTGTGCCTCCCGAGCCTGAGGGTTATTGACATTCCATCGCAATGGGATGTGAGGAATATGAAGGAGTGTTTCAGTATTAGGGTGTGGAATCATCAAAGGTGGTCCTATTGTAATTGGAACTGCTTCCGAGGTAGTGGGAGTAGATTTAGGGGATGCACTGTGTTGACGACTGCGTGTTTGTAGAAGGATTTCTTCCTCACTAGTGAGGAGGATAGTGCAATCTGCAGGAGTGCCAGGGTTTGGATATCGTCCCATTTATGGTGGGGCAAGGTGCATCTCTAGCTAGGTATTCATCACCCCTTGGTGTGGAATGGGTTTTTTCAACACGGCTAGGGGTGGTTGCTGCACATATTTTTGTGGGGCCTACTGAGGGGCAGGCGGTGATGGGGGACGTGGTCCGTTTCTAGATTCTTTCATCCATTTAAAGTCATCAATTTTGGGGAAATTGTGAGTATAATGTCCATACTCACCGCAAAGGGTGCAAGGGAAATTTTTCTAGAGATTGTTATTATTCTTCCCTTGGCATTTGTTGTTATTTCCCCATTGAGGGTTTTGGTTTCCTTGATTCTGGTTTCCCCTGACAGGATGGTTCTATTGGGGGTGATTCCCTGTGGGCCCTAGATTATTATTGTTTCATTTTTTTCCTTTCTTTTTGGCATTATTCAACTGATGGGACGAATTTTTCGTATTCATTTGTTCAAAATTTTGAAATTGCCGAATGGGAGAGGGCTGAACAAAGTTAACCCCAATGTGTGGTTGTCCTTGTGGTGGAGCCATGGGATATGGTGGGCCAGGATATGGAAAGTACGTATTATTGTGTGGTGATGATCTGTAGGGTAAATAGGAAGGCGTAGTTCTTTCACTAGTGCTTAGGGTGTAATTTGAGGTAGAGGGGTTACCAGAACTTGCTTGAACAATCGAGTGCATTATGGGTGTCGTCAGGGGTCCAATTATGGGTTGAGGAGGTACAACAGGGTATGGTTGTTGATAAGGAGGAGGATAATAAGGGGGTCCTCCATATACCAACTGATATTGAGGTGTACCATACATAGGTGTTTGTTGGGAATGCAGATCGTGATGTGTTGTGGTACCAATCAATACATCCACTGAGTGAGACATCTTAGGTTTGTCCTAGCCGAATGGTATGGGTCTTGGGGTGTCAGGTCATATAGTGTATAAGTATCCTGACTGTGCATAAATGAGGTCATACTATTGAGCCTTTCTTATGGCTTCCTCTTCGGATTGGGGAAAGGTGGATGCCACATCTTTGGCAAGGAGGGAGACAAGTGATATGAGAAATCAATCAAGGCATTGTTGCTTGGTGGTTTCTTCTTTGCATAAACTACATCGTATACACCATTTGTGAATGTGGTCGGTGATGTGAGTGGATGAGGATTGTTTAAAATCAAAGATTAGTTCGAGACCATTGTCATGGAGGATTGGTAATTGAAAGAAGGTCAAAAAATATTTGGCCAAGGATTCAAAAGTTACATGGGACCCTGATTTTTCATCTACATACCACTTGGATGATGGGCCAATGAGTGTGCGTTGGAATAACCTTAATTGGACATAGTCATCCATGATGTTGTTTGAAAATAACGATAAGTGGAAGGTCATGACATGGTTGGCAGGGTTGTCTCTTTCCTTTCCTTCAAACTTGGGGATGTCTGAAGGTAGTTTGGTGGGCATTGAGGTCCATGTGCGGTCATGCAATATAGGATCATTTGTGAGATTTCTCAGATCCGGTATGTTGAGGGAAGCCAATTATGGCATCTGAAGTGGTGGTGGAGGGTTAGTTCCAACCATGGTGTGAGTGGTCTGTGTACCTGACCCGTGAGGGGGGTTAGGCGGGGTTGTACTTCCCCATTGGAGTCCAAAGCAGTGAAATAGAGGAAGTAATCCCGGCTATAGTCAGGGGGGAACAATAGGGGTGTACAGGTTAAGGCAAGTTTCAAAGATTCAAAGAATTTGTTGGAAGTATCATCCCATATGAACTCGTAACCTTTCTTGAGTAGCCGAGTGAATCCTTTCGTTAGTTCAGCGTATTTGGGGATGAAACGACATAAAATTTTTACCTTCCCTTGCAAACTTTGGAGCTAGAGTAAAGTGGAAGGAGGAGGTATATTAAGGATAGCCTCAACCTTCAAGGGGTCTACTCGAATCCCATGTATTGACACAATAAAACCAAGTAGTCAGTTGGACTCCACACAAAAAACATATTTGTGCAGGTTTAAGAGGATACGATAATAACAACAATGTATGAAAATGGCCCTTAAATGTGTCGGGTGATCTTGGCGATGCATCGAATCCGTCGATAGATCGTCAAGATAGGGTTGCACAATGTGTTTAATATCATGGAAAGCATAATACATAACACGCTGAAAAGTCGTGCCAAAATTCTTGATACCAAAGGGTAAATTTCAATAAGCAAAGGTCCCCCAAGGGAAAATAAAAGTGGTCTTGTGTTTATCTGTGGGTAAAATATTAATTTGATTATAGCTGGAGAAACCATCCATGAGGGAGAAGATTTCACTTCTGGCACAGTCAGCAATGATCTGGTCAACAAAAGGGTTTGGGTAATTTTCCTTAGGACAAGCATTATTTATGTCCCTATAATCTACATAGACACAGATGGTGCCTTGTTTATTATTCATTGGAACTAGATTGGAGACCCAAACAGTCAAATCCATGGGATAGATAAAGGGAACTTTAAGAAGTTTTTCATCTTAAAGCTTGATATTAGGAGCTTTGCGTGGGTGGATTGGGAAAAGTCACTTCCAAAAGATTTTAGCATCCGGTTATGTCTTAATCTCATGTACAATGATATCAGGATCGATCCCTGGCATATCTTCATAACTCTAGGCGAAAACGTCATGAAATTCTTGGAAAAGGGATTTATACTTGTGAACCTCAGCAGTACAACAAGAGGCTCCAATATGAACATTCTCCATGAATCTAGGTTTAATGGATATGTCGAGAGGGACGGTAGGTGAAATGTTTCTCAATTTCCCTTCATACAAAACATCGTGTGATGACTCAAGAACTGAAGAAATGACAACAACGGTCGACAGAGTCGAAATCCATTGGTAACACTTTATGGTATCATGTTCTAGGAAGATAATGGATCAATGATGTCCATCATTCCAGGGGGTGTCTTCCATAGACATGACTGACATGATAATCTCGTTAGTAGGAAAGATCACATGAAATGGATCAGGATATGAATCACAAAGAGAAGGATGGTTAGGGGTTGTCATTTGAAGAGCTTGATAAGAGGATTCAACCGGACTTAAAGACATCATGTCATCATAACAAGATTAATCACTAGGGTGAGGTACTACCCATGGGTCATATGATGCAGGGGTTTCACAAACAGTGGTGGATATCATGTTAATAGAGGAAACCAAAGGAGGGGGAATATTGGGTGTTGGGATTGGAAATGTACCCATCAAAGTTAAATATTTCAAAACACCCACTCTAACATTCTCGTAACCAGGGGGGTGTCATCGAGATAAAAGGAACATTGATAGTACAAGAATAAGAATTAAAGAAGGCCAGTTGGTCAACAATAACTACCTTTCCTTGGTGTGGGAAATGTAACACATGGAAAAGGGTAGACACAATTTCTCGCATGGAATCGATCCAGCTACATCCAAGTAAAAGGTTATAATGAAGAGGTGCATCAAAGACCTCAACCTCGACATTGAACGATTTACCTTCCAATGTAATAGACAATGATGGAAGAACATCGTAGGGTTTAAATCTTGTACCATTGAAGGCCTTAAGTGTATTTTGTGATTCAGTGAGGTTAGGAGAGCCAATGGGTTTCTAGAAAGTAACAAACATAATGCAATTCAAGGCTCCTTCATCAATAAAAGTTCTATAGATATTCTTGTTTTCAACAACAAATTGTATCTGAAATGCTAACTAAGGAGGGAGCCTTGGAATGTGATCTTCCAAGTCAAATATTATTAAATTAGTATATGTGGGATCAATTCCACCAATAGCCTTTAATAGTGCCTTTTTTTGAGTAGGGTAACTTTGAAGGACTTCAAGAGCTGACATCGCATAGGGTGATTGTGAAAGGTCTTCTATAATACTATAGTTTTGTGAAGCACATGCATGAGGATTGAATGTAGACTTTCATACAACGCCCTTGGGAGGAGGGTAAAGGATTTTATCAAGACCCAGTCTTTCGAGATGAAGAGGATCATTTGGAGGTGAAGTTGAAGGATAATTTTGAACCAATGAAGGTGGTATATCATCAACTTTCTCTTTTGACAGAGAGTAATCCTTAGCTCGAGTTGCGATTTCAACTTCATTCTTTTTAGAGTCACCAATTCACATAAGGACATAAGAAGAGGTAGAATGGGTAGCTTTTTCATGAGTGACCAGTTGGGATTGTTGCTGAGAAGGGAAAGGTTGTGAAAAAATAGCAGGTGTAGAAGGTTTCCTGGTCCCTTGGAGGAACTTAGTGACTTCGACACGTCTTGGACAATATTTTGTGTAATGATCGTCACCACAAATAAGGCATGGGTAACGCGGCTTACGTTTGTCTTTCTCATCAACAATTTGTGTTTTGGATTTATCAGATTGTGGATTATTATTATTGTCCTCCTTATTCTTACCATTTCCTTTCTTTTTATTTTGATTCTTTCTGGTAGGCATCGATTGAACAGAATTAACCTCAACAGTCTTACCAGTGGAAGGAGTAGGAGTAGGAGTGTTTTGTGCATTAGAATTATTGGATTTGGGATTACTGTGACTGACATGCATAAAATGGGTCTCATCATGGAAGGTGCCAATCAAACAATCAGTAGCATTAGAAGTTGCTGGAGGTTTTTGGGTAGGGTTTGTGGAAGGACGAGGAGCGTCAGGGATCAAATTGTAAAGTGTTCCCGTTTGTGAATAAACGAGATCGAGATCCTAAGCACGACTAATCGCTTGCTCTTCAGTGAAAACACCACCCATGTCGACATCACGAGAAATAGGTCCAATGAGTGATTTGGTAAACCACTCAGCCAATATTTGATCAGGAAGGGGAACTTTGATTAGACATCTTCTCCTTCTCCACTCATGGATGTGATCGAAAATATGAGTGGATGAGGATTGCTTGAAAGAACTCAAAATTTATTTTCCTGTATTGTATCTAATTAGCAACTGGTAATGTGTCAAAAAGGCCATGGCTAGGGTGTTAAAGTCATTGAAGAAACCTTGTGGTAACTCGATGTACCATTTTTTTGTTGAACCCGTGAGAGTTCATTGGAAAAGTCATAATCCGATGGAGTCATCCATCAAGGATTTGAATGAACACCACAGATGAAAAGACATAACATGATTATCAGGATATTCTCTTGCTCGACTATCAAATTTAGGAGTGTCAAACGGTAACTTGGCCGGTATGATGGGCCAATAAGGAGAATGTAAGATTGGATCATTCAGAATCCTAGACAGATCAGGTAAATCCAAAGTGGCCAGGAAAGGAAACTGTCAGTTTACTTTTGGGAAATGGTAGTTTGAGGGGGAAGCCCCATAGGTCTACTAGTAGGGCCATAAGTAGTCTACAAATAAGGAGACAGTCCTGACAGATTCAGTTGTGGAGGATTATAAGGAAAATAACCCCCAGGGTTGGATTGATTAGGGATGTTCCCTTGTAAAGGGATAGTAGTTTGGACATTCTTACCCTAAGTGGGATTCAAAGAGCCTGGATATAGTTGATTGAGATTAGGGGGTACAAAAGAGTTGACTTGAGGATGTTTCCCCCGAGACGTTTGTATATTTCCTTGGAAAGGAATATTCCAAGGTAGATATTGTACCACATGTGTGTTCTGTTCATATAGTGGGGTATGAACTCCATCTTGAGGTTTCCCCCCAATTTGAGGTTGTGCCCTGATCTGAGGTTGACCCCCAAATTTAGTTTTCCCCCCAGCTTGAGGTTGACCTCCAACAAAAATATGGAAACCAAAAGTGAACGAATCATTGGTGCCTCCAATTGGATTGGAACCACTAGGGCCAGATCCTCCAAGAAAAGGTGGAGGGGGAACATAAGGCCCTCCAGAGTGACCTTGGGTAGGTGTAGGAACAAAACCAAAACCAACATTATACCCAGGAGGAACAAAGAGTCTAGAACCTCCGGATGGAACCTGGGTAGGGATAGGAATGGAAGTATTCAGAGCTCTATACCCAGGGGGAAGTGATGGATTTGGTCTAGATGGAAGTGGTGTCGCAATCGAAGCTTGGGATATAACCATATTTCCGGTAGGAATCATGGTAGCATGCGAAACCATAGTAGAGTGGGCCATTTGGAGAGTAGGAATCGAGTGAGAACCAATCAACAATTGGTATGAAATGATGGTGACACTACTGGTAGTACCAATAAAATGGTCTAAAGGTACCGTATAGGTAATGGACATCTCAGGAACTTGTGATATTATAGGTCGATGAGGACTTGCTCCTAGGTTATCGTACAGATCACGTACTATCAAATGGATGGAAC
The DNA here is from genome assembly GCA_010110895.2 of Picea sitchensis. Classification (NCBI taxonomy): domain Eukaryota; kingdom Viridiplantae; phylum Streptophyta; class Pinopsida; order Pinales; family Pinaceae; genus Picea; species Picea sitchensis. Next base: position 5,965 of record SNQJ01S0156360.1, on the reverse strand, counting down.
TAGGAATGAAATTTTCAGTCGTTTGAGCTGGATTCCTAAATGATTCACCGTGAAAAAGTGGATCCTCTACTCCAGATCCCGCATTGGGTCCAATAGCTAATTCAGGATTTTCATCAACAACAATTTATCGAGATGAGTTCATGCAAAGAAAATGTGGATTTCATCGAACACTCAATGCTGGATTGTCAGGTAGGAAAAAATCCTCTAAGGAGTCTGAAAAAATTAGAAATCCTTCTAAAGAGTGTGTGCTTTTGACCTTAGAAGCTATTTCGTTGTTGACCACTTCCTCAGGAGAGCCTTCTGGTGAGTTAGGAGGAAAAGGTTGGTAACTCTCTAGATCTTTCGGGGGTAGCCCTTGCATCCTACGTGAGCGACGAAGGCTGATGTTGCTCGAGCTAAGGAAAGAACGAAAGAAATCTATGGTCGGCAAAAGGAAACAAACAACACTCACTAATAAAATCTAGGAATCAAACCAAGAAAAAAAACCTTCTTATTTCGAAGTCACTAGTTGGTGATGAAATCCAACGTCGTGAAATCAAGACAAGAAGGGGCTAGGATAAGCGGGTGGAAAATTTACGTTGACAAACTGCTTAGCATACTTACACCTTGGTGCAATCTCCCACACATAATCGTGGGTATACCCTCCAAGCAGCCTGAGTGAGTTTGGCCAACGTCAGTTACAAGTACTGTGAAGACTTTCCCCTCCACATTCACATTGTGTAAAGACCCTAAAGAGATAGGATACTAAGGTTACCAACTACAACAATGATTCCTGGGGAAACAGTCGACAGTCTGATCCACGCGCAAGGGTAGGGTATCTATCCCTAAATCAATACGAAAGGCTTCCGCTAATCATTGTGGGTATACCTTCAATCAACCCCCATAATACGTGCAATATATACACCAAAACCAACAAAGTAGGGTGAGTAACTCTACCAGTTTCAATGCGACCTCGTGATTGACCCTTGTGTTAGAAGGGATTCCCAGAACAAAACACAACAATTGGATTTGAACTCTCCCTATCACAAGATGCTATTGTGTGTTTGATGCTTTGGAGAGTGTTCCTCACAACCTATTCCAAAGCACGATCCTAGCTAATGTTGGTGAAAAATAGCCCTAGAAAATAAAAGTTACTAATCAATTTTAAATTAGCATTTTATTTTAGAAGTTGTTGTTTACTCAAGAGGGAGGTGGTAGTGAAAATGATGAAGTTGTGACCTTGACCCAATAAAATGAAAAAAGAGATGAATGTGCAACTTTCAATTTGATGAACTCTAGTTACAATAGGGAGAAGGTATTTCTTTTGAAGTACAACAAGATACCAATCATAATTCCTTAATTCCAAATGAAAACAATTCCAAACAATCATGAACTACAAATTTTCCAATTTCTTCTCTTTTAAAAATATTTTGAATGTAAAAATATTCTTATGGGACATTACTGAAAGAATAAATGAATTCAATGCTTCCTTTCGAAAAAACAATCATAGATGTGATAATGGAAAGAAAAAGTAATCCAAGAAAATCAAGAAATTCCCAACACAATACCCAAATCAAATTTGCAATACCAACAAAAATGAAAAAGACCAGAAGACCTTTTCAAAAAAGAAAGCAAAAAGTGTTCCTTAATCAACAAACAATCTGACAAACAAAACTTCAAGACAAACCAAAAACGCTTTGTCAAACAAGAACTCAGATGAAGATCTAAGATTATATCCTTGTGACAATGAGCATGACCAAAAACTCACAAAAATCAGCGAAGGACTTTCAATCACTGAAAACCAACCACCAACAAGTTTTAAACTCAAGAATCAATCAAACATGGGCATAGGAATTTCACCCCAGGCTTCTAAGGAAAATCTGGGCAGTAAAATAAAAAATGACTTGCTCCATCAAAATCTATAGGAGCTGTCATAGGTTGGGTATGGGGCACATTGCAATGTCTCAGGGTCATCGCATGCCATTGGTAGAGTAGAGTGTGACGTCGTTGCATTGGATTGGCTAAGAAGAGGGTGAAATTTCAGGGTCATCACAGACTACAATAAAGTACAGTGCAATGATTTCTATAAATTTGGAAAATTTGGAAGAAAGACAAAAAATCTAAAGGAAATTCTAAACCGAGAGAGTTTTAATGGAGCACCCACAGACTCAGAGAATGCAAATTATCACAGGAAGGTAGGCTAAAGGAACATGGGAAGAAAAAAATCAAAAGGAGGTTGTATCCCCAGTGGAGTCACCAATTTTTTTATTGGATTTATCGGTAAATGCGAACATAAATAGATCTCCCTAGATCCACCTAGATCTAGAACAAAACAAGACATGACGTGATGCTTTCTCTAATCTCTAACCATTGAGTTTACTTTCTAGCAAGAGATGGGAAACACACCATTTAAATATCACTTCCTCTCATCGGTGTTGTCCTAGATCCACTCCAGTGCTCTTGTGATATTAGACTTGCAAAGGAACACAAGCCAACCAAAGTGAAAGCAATATAGCATACTCAAAGAGAACTTATGCATGTGATCAAGGAATCATACAATAAAACAAGATGAGTTTTATGGGAAAGAAACATGTCAATGTATTATATTAAAGTGAAAGTGGAGATTACAACCAAAGCCTTGATGTTGCAAGGTCCCATTCTGATGACCCTTTTCTCCAACACACACTTTCTCCAACCTTGAATGAAGAAGATCCACAATGACTTGATGAACCAAAACGAATCCTTCAAGTACGAATTGAAGTAGAATTCCTCATCCAATTCTTAGCGTATTCAACATTAATATTTCTTGAATCAACCTTCATTAACCTTAGCCTTTTCCATGAGAAATCATTCTTTATATAGGGGAAAGAGATATGGTTGAAGATATTAGGATGATCCCACCAAATCAGAGAATCGATTAGGATCCCAACCATATGGATGCCACCTCATCTTCTAGAATATGCCCTTATAGAACTTTCATGAAGCTCGACTTTTTCTTAGCCTTTTGATATCGTTGTTCTCTAGCTATATAGAAGCTTGTGAAGACGTCACAAACTAGTTTTAGGACAGACTGCAATGACAAGGCATCGTCGCACCCTGCTTATGATGTAGCATGTGATGACCCTCCATAATAAGGTTTTTGAAAAGAGAAAATAAGTCACTTTCCTCATGAATACAAGCTCTTTTTGGGAACATGCACACATGATGTCAATGGATCACTAAGATGACCAAAATAATGTGTAGCACTCTTATTTTTATTATGAGGATTTTTTTTAGCAAAATGACCAATAGCATCACAATTAAAACAAATCAATGGAATCTTACCTTATATCTTTCGTTGGTTCCCTTGTTCAATCTTCTGAAAAAGTTGGCCACTTTTTCATCATCTTTGGAGAAGTCACTGTTGTTGCTATGCTCACTTTCTTTTTTCTTTCCCTTTTTATTTGGCCTTTTGGATGCTTTGAAAGTTTCTTCTTTTATATCTAGATTTTCCTATTCATTTCTCATTTCATATGTTGTGAATATTCCAAGTAGTTCATCCATGCTTATTGAGTCTATATATTCTCTTTCTTCTAGTGTTGATATCTTAGGATGAAATCTCATAGGAAAAGATCGTAGTACCTTTTGAACAATTACAGATTCTTTAATTTCTTATCCTAATCCTATGATTGCATTCATTGTTTCATCGATTCATAAGAAGTAAGCTGCAATATTCTCATCTTCTTTCATCTTTAGTTGTTTGAACTAACCTTTGTAAGTTTGAATATTTGTTGCTTTGACTTTTGAATCTCCTTCATAAATATTTTGAAGTTTTTCCCAAATATATTTAGCCTATTTACAATGTATAAATTTGGTATATATTGATTCGCCAATACCATTCAGAAGTGCATTTGTGGCTTTGTAATTATTTAGACTGAGTTTCATTTCTGTTTCACTTGTTGGCAGAACTGTTGGTTCTTTGTATCCATCTAAAACTGATTGCCAAATTTCAAATCCCTATGCATGTATATATGTTTTCATCCTTCTGCTCCAGAATGCATACTTATGTCCATAAAACTGTGGTATTTCATTTTTTTACATGTGTTTTCTCTGCATAATCTACCTTTCAGTGGTTAAACTGATTTCTGAAGGAACCTGCTCTGATACCAATTGTTGGATTACTGATAAGGGGGGTGGTAAATTAGTAATAGAGAAATTTAATCATTTTTAACCATAATATGCAAGTATTATATTTCTTTATGATCAATGTATCATTATCATCCAATAATTCAAGAGTAAATAAACAATGAACAAATGATAAATCATACACATGCATAGTGCACTAATGTTTTTACGTGGAAACCCAAAGAGAGAGAAAATCACAGAATGATTTTTCTTATGTGTCTTTAATAATTACATTCATTGGAATCACCAACTTCCTTTGTTTTCTAGCTGCAACTGTATGGAGGCTCGAACCCCCTAGTTTCTCAAGCTACAACCAGAGGGAAGCTCCAACTCCCCAATTCTTTGGCTACAACCAGAAGGAGGATACAACCCCCTATGTTCTTCGTCTACAATTGGAAGGTGGCTACAACCACCTATACTTGCCCCATCCAACCACCCTTATGTAGAAGTAGAATTATGGAATCATTGTCACACTATTTGATCAGAAATCAGATCCAGAAGCCTTACAGGGCTTGAAAAATGCTCAAAAATGAAAGTGCTCAGAATCCAACAAAACCAATGCGATTGTGTCTGTCTCATCTTTATGATTCTGGCGATATATTTACTTTGTCAAACGGGCTCTGTATGCGAAAGTTATCGCGTTCTTATCGGAAGCCCAAACAGGTAAAAAGTCAAAGGTCAACTGGTTAAAAAGTCAATGCTGATGACATCAGCATGCTGACTGTGCAGGAGATGACGTGACACTCTCTGGATGATGGTGATTGGATAGGTTCACTAACAAGGCAGACATGTGGCAGGCAACTGGACCAGTCAATAACTGACAAGTGGCATTAATCCGACAAATGGGGAGATGCCACGTGGCCTAGTCATGGGCAGCCACGTGGCACCCAGTCATTAGTTGAAGTGGCATGTTAAAAAGTTTGTTTTGGGGTCCATGGGATTTGAACCCATGAACACCACCAAACCCAACACCTTAAGAAATGGTCTTTGCCAATACACCAAATTATTTCTTATGTTGTAAAACCCACATTATAACATATATTGCAAAGTATTGTATGGAGAGGGGCTAGCGTTTGGCCATATGAACCCATATGAACATGAAAAGGGGTAGCACGCTCAGGAAAGGGGGATTATGCCCAAATCTAACTATAAAGTGGGTTTTATAACCAATTTTTGGGTTTTAATGGTAATTAAGCCTATTTTTAATGGTTTTTGGGAGTTATTGGATAGTTTTGGAGCCTAATTTTTGGGAGGAAGTTGGGGATGAGCAACCAACTTCCCAGATATATAACCAAGGCCTGTTTGAGGCCTGGAGAGAGCATTGAAGGAATTCAGAGCAGAATTATGCTGAGGAGAAGCCAAGCCAAAGCCATTTTGAGGCAGAGAAGCTTTTGAGGAGGAGACGTTGTCGGACCATTTCTGGGAGCTCCGAACATCCATTTTGCATTGCAGCTATGTACTTTTGATCTTTTGAGAATAAATAAAGAAGCCTCCCCCACAAAGAAAAGGCCCAAAGACGTAGGCAAAGTTGTGTCGAACTCCGTTATCAATCTGCGTGTTATGGTTTGTTGTCTTTTATTTCATTTCAGATCTGCAAATGTGTATATGGATGTCATAATTCCTCTTCTTTCCTCATTCTTTCACTAAGTTTCTCAAGTGGTTAATTAACGCATGCAAAATTAAAACTCAACCATAAGTCATTAAAAGATCCAACGGATCAAGTGGTATCAGAGCTAGTTGACGTTTGGATTTGAGTTGCATGTTAACCAGGGAAAAGCTACAGCGTGGTGAAGGCGAGCTTGTTGCAGAGAATCCATTAATT
>SNQJ01S0156359.1:22320-32786 GCA_010110895.2 Picea sitchensis | reverse complement strand
TGAAATTTGTAGTCGAGAGCAGCGACATCCGAATCAATATTAGATGCTTCCCCGATTTCCAAGTATACGGCGCCATCGCTTCTGATGTTGTTGAGTTGATCAGCCATGGGATTGGTGGAATCTAATTTAATTTGCAGCAATAACCTAGAATTCAAGCGCTGGATGTTATAAAAAATATCAACTAATTATGTGATTAAACCAAACGTGTAAAGATAAATGAAGATTAGAAATACATACAAAAAGAGGTTTTACTCTGCCAGGGTAGCCCAAAAAACTGAAGACAAATAATGGAAACCGAGTGAAACACACACTCGTTCAAGCTCCACGACACGCCTTTATAGAAGAAGAGAACGAAATACAACATCAGATCTGTCAAGATAGCCTATAGCTTTATCAGCACGCAGCCGTAGGTAGGACGGTCGGTCGGTTAGGTTAGGTTGTCTAACCTAGTACATCGTTAGACAACCTTCAAAATCGTTAAATTCTATTAAAAAAAAGAATATAGCATCGTTAAATTCTATTAGGTTAGGTTGCTCTATTAAAAAAAGAATATAGCATCGTTAAATTCTAATACCCAATACACCTTCAAAATCGAAGTTCCAACATCAGATATATCAAGATAGCCTATAGCATCACTAATGTCTAATGATGGGATCGTAAAAGTCCAAGTTTCAAAATTTAAAAACATAAGAGAAACCCCTACGAAATTTCGTCCCAAACGCATAGAAAGGTGGCATGAGAGATATAGTCTGCAATCGCATCGGTGTTTCATTCACATTCGTAAACATGACCATAAATTGAGGCCAGGCTGGCGCTATATTACAATGCTATACATCATAAATTGAGGTAAGGACTAGCACAGCCGACTCGCGGCTGGAGAACGCCGAAAGGTATATTAGAGAAGGAGACATCTTTCACCGATCCCACTCCTCCCTGTACACATTCAATGATTTACACTTTCGCGACATTAATTATATAATTCCGATCACAGCTTTAAGTATTTTACTATTTCGTTGGAACTATTAACACACCTGCCATATTTTGATTCGAACGTTTGGATGGTACTATCCTGAACAGTCACGTTTAAAACACAAGCTTTGCTTCCGTTCTTTTCCAGCGATCCGATACTTAAGTTATAAATTGAAAAATAAGCATAGATCTTCATGTAGTGTAACAGAGATTAAAAATCCGCAAAGAATAGAGATAGTAATTATACCTTATGCCGTGACCAGGACCACAATTGATATTCTGCACGCGGATGTCTGAACAGCCTGTTTGTATGGAAACGCAGTCGTTGCCTTTTCATCCCACCAGCCATTAAAACAGATTACTCATCAGATCCGAGAAAAGAATAGTTCTCCACTTTTAAATTAATATTGACACGATCCGAAAGAAAGGATTAGGGATTAAAAAACGATTTTGATGGATTTAGTGTTTTCAGATCCAGGTGAATATTAAACGTCGGTGCAGGTCGTGGCATCAAATGAAAATGAATGAGTGCCACCAAAATAAAACGTATGCAGAGTGTTTTAATGATATAAATTTGGTTTTTATATATTTTAATCCTCTTTAATTATTTGAACGTGGCAATTATGTATTTTTACAGTAAATTTATAATGTGATTAAGTAAATGTAAAAAAGTAAACATGTTAACGGATGTCTTCATAAATGCAAGGAAGTTATGAACAATAAATCTGACTCGTTGATTTTGGAGGACGACTAAGAATATGCCAGCATCTTCAATGATCATTAATTGTGCTCATTATCAATAGGTGTACACGCCTTTTGGCGTAATTATGCTATCTTACATGAATAAATTAAATATATTTAATAATAAAAATTAACAATCACTTTTGGCGTAATTATGCTATCTTACATGAATAAATTAAATATATTTAATAATAAAATTAACAATAAATAAATAAATAAATAAATAAATAAATAAATATATATATATATATATATATATATATATATATATATATATATATAATTTTAACTTAAATGGTGAAGTGATCCATCTTTACTGATATGAGAGAATAAAACTAAGCAGTGATGTCTCATGATCCATCTTAACTGACTTGACTTAAGTAAACTGAATTGAGCTACAGCATATAAATTGGATGACAAATACAACTCTCTCTTAGTAGGATCAAATATGACATGTTTTCACTTAACATCGTTCAACAAGGGATTTGATTGAAGATTTTTTTTAAATAGTATATCAACCAGTTTTGCTGAGGATTGATGAGCATGTTGCTATATTTGTATTTGCCTTACCCATGTTGTTATATTTGTATTTGCCTTACCTAAGGTATTGCCCGTCTGGAATTGTGCTAGCCTCGCCCAAGCTCATCAAGATATTGCCCATTAAACGAAGGAACAAAAAATGGATTCTATCTTTGATACAACACTACCCCACAAAAACTCATTTAAATTGGACACATGTTGTTATAACTGATTTTTCTTAATAACACTTATCTAAGAGATTTATCAATTATCTTTCTTTAAAAACTCGATTTAAATTGGACACATGCTTTTCTAACTGGTTTTTTTTACTAACACTTATCTAACATATTTATCAATTATCTAGCCACCTCAAAATCTACTGGCAACATGGTAACAATCTACCAACAATTAAGTTTCTTCATTTATTTATAATAGTCCTGGAGAAATGATTTATCTATGATACCTTAACTATTAAAATTTTAATATTTAGTGAATATATTAGCCATATTCTCATTTATGTGATAATACATCAAATCAATTTCTTTTAATTGAGTCTTTTCTCTTACAATATGATGATGAGTTTCAAAGTGTTTTGGTTTTGCATGATAAATTAGATTATTTTCTAATTTCATTCAGATTTAATTTTCACACTTGATAGAGGTACTTCATTTCCTTTCCTTTTCTCCCATGTCTTTGAAGAAGAAATCAGAAAGCCAAATTGCTTCACATGTAGCATTGCACAATGCTTTGTACTCAACGCACAATGCTTTGTACTCGACTTCAAAAGATGACAATGAAACAATTGGATTCTTCTTACTAATGCAAGACACAATATAAAATACTATACTCAATGCATATCTAGTGGTTGATTTTCTATCATTTGGATCCGTTTCTCAATAAGAATCTCAAATAGAAAATACTATAATCAATGCATATCTAATGTTTGTTTTTCTATCATTTGGATCGCTTTCTCAATAAGAATCTCAATAACTTGTCAATTGAACATTCAAATTATTAGTGTATTCAATACCAAAAATCATGTCTCCTTTTAGGTATTGCATCACCTTTTAGCATCTTTCCAATGACTTTCATGTGGCTTAGACATGAATTGACTAAATATATAATATCATATTTTTGTGGTTACAATTTAAACTTCCCACTAGCAATTTATATGAAGTACCATTTACTTCTTTTGTATCATCATCAATGTAATTCTTATCATTTTGTTCTAATAGAGTAAACACTAGTTTGTAGTCATTCATATTGAATCTTTTCATAATTTCCTTTGCAGACTTACTTTGAGTGATCAAAGTTTTACCATACATTCACACCAATGTCGTAAAATAGTAATGCATTTGTCCTTTCAACATTCTTCATTCAAATTTATGATACTTGATTTCATCAATCAAACTTCTTGTACCACTTCCTATTATGATTAAATCATCAAAATACAATGAAATCAAAACAACATTCCTATGTTCATATTTCTTTATGTGAATATTTGGATTGAACTCTTACCTTTTTGAATCCTTGCTAAACGAACAAGTTATCATTTTTTATATACCATGGTATCGAAGCTTGTTTGGGACTACATAATGATTTCTTTAACTTCCATACAAGATGTTCATTTCCTTTCTTTACAAATCTCCGGTTGAACAAGATACACTTCTTCCTTTAATTCACAATTCCAATACAATTTGACATCCATTCAATGTATGTCCCATTTTTTCTTATTAGCTAATGAAATCATAATTCTAATGGTGTTCATTTTAACTACAGGTGAAAATGTGTCCTCATAATCAATTCCTTTTTTAGGAATACCCCTTTGTAACCAATCTAGCTTTAACATTGTTTGCACTACCATCATAATTGAATTTAGATTTGTACACCCATTTTCACCCTATAGGAACTTTATTATCAGGTAGTTTAGTTACTTTCCAATTTTCATTTTTCACAATGGAATTATATTCCTCCTCCATAGAATTCATCCATTCTTTATGATCCCTTTCTTTCTCAAAATTGAAAGGTTCTTCAACACACAGGACTTGATACATCAAAGAATAATATTTATACCTGATTGGTGTCTTGATTTTCCTTGTTGATCTTCGTAGTCACTCTCTAGTTGGTGGAGTAGCTCTACTCTTTCTTGGTGTACTTATGCTAGTTCTAGCTTCAATACCACTTTGAGATTCAACATCATCTTGTTGATATTCATTTTCTTCTTCTTTTTCACTTTCAACTCCTTATTCAATAAGTTTTCATACATCTCAACTATGATCATCTGCATACTCATGAAATTTAACATCCCTACATGCAAATAATTAATGAGTAATAAGATCACACATTTTGTAAATTTTGGGACTAGCAAAATAACCAATGAAAATAAATTTGAATAACTTTGTCTCAAGTTTCCTTCTATTTTCTTTTGGGATGTGGGAAAATGCTTTACTCTCCCCAAAACTCTCAAATTGTTAACAAATAGTTTATATCCATTAAATGATTCATGACTTTTATGCTCTAAAATCTTGGTTGTAATTCTATTTTGTAAATACAAAGTTGTACTTAAAACTTTAACCCACAAACTATGATGGAGATTATTAACTTTGAGGATTCTTCTCGCACACTCTACTATGGTTCTTTTCCTCCTCTCAACCACACCATTTTGCTAAGGGGTATGTGGAACCATGCATTGTTTCTAAATTACATTGTCCTTGCAGTAATTTAAGAATTCTCTTGAAGAGTATTCACCCCCTTAATATGGTCAATATGCGAGTGGAGGAGGTGGAACTACTGAACAGATTTATGGAGAATGGCGTAAATGACTCCTGCAGAGGCAATGGCTGACGGATTGAGTGGAGTAGTAGACCATCCCTCACTACACCATGTTGTCTGGGGCTTCAATTGCTGAGCAGAACAATAGAGGGTTGTGAGAATCACTCCTTGAATGACCACTTCAATTGTATATGTGGCCACTACGGATGCCATAGGCGGCGTGCAGGTGCGAAATCTGTCGATCCAAATAACCCAAAACCGCAATATTAATGTCACCCTGAAATTTGTAGTCGAGAGCAGCGACATCCGAAACATTATTAGATGCTTCCCCGATTTCCAAGTATACGGCGCCATCGCTTCTGAAGTTGTTGAGTTGATCAGCCATGGGATTGGTGGAATCTAATTTAATTTGCAGCAATAACCTAGAATTCTCCTCAAGAGTATTCACCCCTTTAATATGGTCAAAGAATCTTGATATATCTACTTTTCTTATTTTCAGCCACATTTCTGAACTCTCATTTCTGAACTCTTTGAAGTATTCAAGAACGTCACTTTTTTTTCTTTTGAAATGGACCCATGCGAACCTCGTTCTATCATCAATAAATATAAGAAAATAAGAATCCCCTCAAAGTGATTTAGTTTGCATTAACCCACACACATTAGTATGCACTAATTCAAGAAAATATATTTTTCATTCTTCTATCCTCATTGGAAACTTGTTCATATTTTGTTTTCCTAATGCACAACCATCACATTCAACATGTTTAGTCTTAAAAATTGAAATACCTCTCACAACATATTTTCTTTGAAGTAAAACTAAATATTTGAGATTTAAATATCCATACCCTAAGTGCCATAGTTCTTCTTTATACACTGTTGAAAATAACAAATATTGATGACTCTCAATAATAACATCAAGTTTGTATAGGCCTCCTAGTACGATTTGTTTTCTATGACTATAGTGATCTTGCATACCCTTCACTTGAAAACTTGTCTTCACAAATTCAACTTTAAACCTTGATTTATGATTGTTGAAACATAGATTAGATTTTTCTTAATCACTCATAGATAAATTACATTTTTTTTTCATTTTCACATGACCATTTGAAAAATTTACAAACACTTAATCATAACCCTTTATTTCATAATATTTGTCATTGCGTAGATATATTTTAGCAGCACTAGTTTTCTCATGATAGGTTTTAAGCCAATGTCTATTACACATCATATGAATAGATGCTCTTGAATCTATGAACTGTGCATTAGAAACCTCCGTTTTTGTTGAGAGGGCTACATATGAAATAAACAACTTAGATTTTTGAGGTCATCACTTACCTCTGCTTCTCTATCAATGAAGTTGTGTTTTTTTCTTCTATTCTTGGACTCATTAAACTTCCTTTTCTTACATTCATAATAATAGTGTCCAAAATTACTAGAATAGTTACTTGTACCATTCTTCTTCACACCTGTAGCTATCTCTGATGAAACCCCACCTTGATACAATATCATGTCGAGTTTTCATGTGATCTTTAACCATGTCTTTCCTTTGTATGGATTCTTTCCTTTAGCCACCAAAGCCAAATTTTAATTTTGAAATATGTTGTCATCACTCTTAATCCTTTCCTCCTCTTACATAACGATGGTTTTTAAGTCATCAAACAAAGATTTTTTCTCTCTTTCTACAATTCTAATGATAAATACGTAATATTCATGCAACATACCATTTAATGTTACAATAACTAGATCATTAATTGATATTTCCTCTCTAATATCACCCAATTTATGTTTTAAATATTTAATTATATATAGACAATAAAAAATGTTTTAATTTTCTTTCATTTTAATTGAAAGAAATATATCTTCAAAAATATCACTATATTTGTATTTATTGTTTCATACAAACCTTTCAATGATTCCCACGTCTCACTTCATGTCTTGCATTCCCTTATATGAAAAATGATAATGTATTTTATAGATATTCCCAACTAAACCTTTGCCTCGGTTTCTCTTTTCATAAAATCTTGAACTGAGGCTACAATAGTAGGTAGTTTAGCTCCAATTCCACTCACAATTTCCCATGCATTGTATCCTTCCAACAAAGTTTTCATATTAAACTTCAAATTTATATAATTTAATCCATATAACTTGTTTTCTTCATTTATATAAGAATTCATTATATTTGACATGGCTAAGTAGAAATAATTAGAAAAATTTATTTGCATGACAATTTTCACAATGTCATTACAAGCATACCATTCAACACATTGAATGCATAGACGAAAGTGTGTCCTCTAGGTGACACACATATCCTGACATTAACTAATGACTCTATCACTCCATGGCGGCTTCTATCACTCTCACGACTATTGTCTACACTTATCACAAAACACTTCTTCATCATGACCTCTCACACCAAGCTCTAATACCAAAACAAAAATTAAACACATATAGAAAATGGAACTATATGAAAAAAGAGTCATCTCTCTATTTATTGTATTGAAAAAAGGAAATATACATGCATATATATAGGCTTTCTATAGATCAACAAATCCATTAAAATTTGGATATGAACTGACAACATACTTATCTAACCAAGTTTTCTTATTTCCACTTACCTAACATACTCTATCAATCATCTACCGACCTCAAAATTTATTAAAAACTCTGTAAGAATCAACCATCAATTACATTTCTTCATTTATTTCCAACACTTATGTCAAAATTACCAAGGATACTCATTTTTTTTAATCATCATGAATAAGAATATGAAGAAAACTAAACTCAATGGTTGACCTGAAATTTGTCCATGGTCAATGTAGATTTCTTGGTAGTATCCTTGAATTGAATTGTGAAAAATATGTAGATATTTTCATTAAGTTGGCTCAACTATTTCCATTAGTGGAGATCATCCCCTTAGCTCCAGTCCTAAATTCAATATCGTGGAAAAGCATGCATAGGAAAGACACAATCTAATATTCAAAATTGAAACACCACAATGTTCATCCTAGGATTGATGTTTCTAATCATGCTTCACATAGTTACACAATATAGATTCTCTATTCAACCCATATGTATAATTAGACAATTGTTAACATTCTTTAACACTTAGTCATCCTAGTATACAATGGAAAACATGCAAACACAAGAAACAAATATATAGTACGGGCAGCACCAGCGGTGCCTAATACCTAGATTCCTTTCTTATTTTATGAAAAAGATTCAATACAATATAATACAATGAGTAAAGGGAATGACTCTCCTAGTTACAAACATAAGAAGAGTCTCACGACTAACCCCATACAATAGAACTTTTCATACTTAACAGATTCATCACACCAAGACTCCTCCATCGCACCTTCTTTCCTGAGCATGCAATGTGCCCCAGTTTTGCACCCACCTCGGAACGAACTCTATGTCTCATGCTTTTCTCACTTACTTCTTCCTTCTTGGTTGTGCACCTTGTATTATTATATGGACTCCAAGTGTCTCCTTTTTCAAATCATCCTGTCCTTTTTGTGGCATTCCCCTTCGCATACCAATGCACATAAACGAATCGATGTGCCCCTTTACAGACCGACACACCCCAATGAACCATGCGCTCATGAACCTTCACGTCTCTTTGGACTGAATTTTGATATTATGGTAGCTGTAGGAGGTATTAACCTCCATGTGTAACCCTCACAAGAATAGAATATTATGGGAAGCTAGAGAAACCCTAAAACGTTGGATAATAACCCTAGGAGGCAAGTCGGCTCAAGATAATATTTATTATTGAGTTATTATCGGGTGAAATCATGAAAATGGGTTACACTTTTGCTTGTTTTATGAGAAAAAAAACTGTATTTTCACAAGTTATTCAACTTTCGACATACAAAAGTATTTTTTTTATTTAGAATTTCACTTTACAGTAAAAACAAAACTTGTGAAGAATTGTGTTATCTTTAAAATGACTATTTTTCAATTTTTTTTTATCACAATTTGATATGTCAATTTGACAATTGTTTAACAGTATGTTTCTTAAACATGAAATGAATGATAATGAGTTACTTATTTCTACAACAATGTATATATTATTAAACTTATGTTTTTCAGAAACAAAATATACTGCAACAATCTACAAAGACTCTATTTTATTATGACTATTATTTTGAATTTAACGGATGAATATTATAATTTCTAGAATTTTTTGAAGTTGACCAAGCTGAAAACGTTGCAAAGTTTAAAAACATGTTTTTATACACCTTGTATCTATCTTAATTTTTACTTAAAACTAAAATTTAAATATACCATTTTGAAAAGAAAAGTTTAAGGATTATGAATATATTTTTTTCAAATTTTTTCACTGTATATTTTTTGAGATACCGATATTTCATTTCACCGAATCATAATGTCTGCTGAAAATATTATGTAGTGTTTTTTTTTTTAAATTAAATAAAATTAGATAAAAATAAAGAAAATGAAAACAAATTATACGAATTGAAAGTAGACTCAATTTTGGAAATGCTAGTGTCATTTTCGAAACCAAATTCTCAATGTTTGCAGGAGTCCGCAACCTCTGAAGTTTAGTTATGCTTGGGGCATTTCTTTGGTTTTGGTTTTCAGTTGCAATTTCATGTTTTCGGCCGAAATAATATTTCGGCTGAAAAAATAATGTTTCGGCCAAAAGCATAAAATCTAACGGAATACGTCAAACTAAACAGTTTCCAGGTTTTTCGATCGAAAAACTAATGCTTTCGGCTGAAACACTGTCGAATGAATTCCGTCGGTCAGAAAATATGAAACAACATGTCGTATGGTTTTTTTTTCACACCAAATTGTATAAATAGGATTGTGACCGAACAAATTTAACACAATCCATCAAATGAACAAAAAGTTATAAGCTTGAGAATAAGGATTTCAAAGCATTTCTATTACTGATTGCAGCTGTATTCTTTTCTTTTTTTATTTATTGCCTCTGTTCCATAGTCTTAATCGGAGGATCGATATCGATACATGGTGGTTTTTTAAAACACTTAAACAAAGTTTCGAATCATCTTTTTGGTTTTTGTTAAATAAGGTAAATGATGTTTGTTCAAGTTTTTATTGGAATAACAATTTATATGTTGAAAGATAAATGTTGAGCATTTTTTCAAGGTGAAGTCTTTGTTGAACATAACTTTTACATATAACTATAAAAATCATGGGAAACAAAAGTTTACGCAAGAGAAAATATGATCGCACTCGAGATGATACTCGCCAAATCGAACAAAGGAAAGAGCTTTATCGGAGAAAGAAACAAGAACGTGCAAATATTGAAGAAATAAACGATGATAATGTCAATAAAGATTTTCGACAAGAAGAAGTTCAACCAGGTATGCATGCAGATATGATGATCAAGCACATGACACACATTGGGACTGTATTCAGAAAGTACAAAATTCAAAGTATAGAATTCAAATTAAAAATATTGTAAATAATATAATTGA
>SNQJ01S0156359.1:0-22310 GCA_010110895.2 Picea sitchensis | reverse complement strand
TGTTTGTAAATTTTTCAAATGGTCATGTGAAAATGAAAAAAAAATGTAATTTATCTATGAGTGATTAAGAAAAATCTAATCTATGTTTCAACAATCATAAATCAAGGTTTAAAGTTGAATTTGTGAAGACAAGTTTTCAAGTGAAGGGTATGCAAGATCACTATAGTCATAGAAAACAAATCGTACTAGGAGGCCTATACAAACTTGATGTTATTATTGAGAGTCATCAATATTTGTTATTTTCAACAGTGTATAAAGAAGAACTATGGCACTTAGGGTATGGATATTTAAATCTCAAATATTTAGTTTTACTTCAAAGAAAATATGTTGTGAGAGGTATTTCAATTTTTAAGACTAAACATGTTGAATGTGATGGTTGTGCATTAGGAAAACAAAATATGAACAAGTTTCCAATGAGGATAGAAGAATGAAAAATATATTTTCTTGAATTAGTGCATACTAATGTGTGTGGGTTAATGCAAACTAAATCACTTTGAGGGGATTCTTATTTTCTTATATTTATTGATGATAGAACGAGGTTCGCATGGGTCCATTTCAAAAGAAAAAAAAGTGACGTTCTTGAATACTTCAAAGAGTTCAGAAATGAGAGTTCAGAAATGTGGCTGAAAATAAGAAAAGTAGATATATCAAGATTCTTTGACCATATTAAAGGGGTGAATACTCTTGAGGAGAATTCTAGGTTATTGCTGCAAATTAAATTAGATTCCACCAATCCCATGGCTGATCAACTCAACAACTTCAGAAGCGATGGCGCCGTATACTTGGAAATCGGGGAAGCATCTAATAATGTTTCGGATGTCGCTGCTCTCGACTACAAATTTCAGGGTGACATTAATATTGCGGTTTTGGGTTATTTGGATCGACAGATTTCGCACCTGCACGCCGCCTATGGCATCCGTAGTGGCCACATATACAATTGAAGTGGTCATTCAAGGAGTGATTCTCACAACCCTCTATTGTTCTGCTCAGCAATTGAAGCCCCAGACAACATGGTGTAGTGAGGGATGGTCTACTACTCCACTCAATCCGTCAGCCATTGCCTCTGCAGGAGTCATTTACGCCATTCTCCATAAATCTGTTCAGTAGTTCCACCTCCTCCACTCGCATATTGACCATATTAAGGGGGTGAATACTCTTCAAGAGAATTCTTAAATTACTGCAAGGACAATGTAATTTAGAAACAATGCATGGTTCCACATACCCCTTAGCAAAATGGTGTGGTTGAGAGGAGGAAAAGAACCATAGTAGAGTGTGCGAGAAGAATCCTCAAAGTTAATAATCTCCATCATAGTTTGTGGGTTAAAGTTTTAAGTACAACTTTGTATTTACAAAATAGAATTACAACCAAGATTTTAGAGCATAAAAGTCATGAATCATTTAATGGATATAAACTATTTGTTAACAATTTGAGAGTTTTGGGGAGAGTAAAGCATTTTCCCACATCCCAAAAGAAAATAGAAGGAAACTTGAGACAAAGTTATTCAAATTTATTTTCATTGGTTATTTTGCTAGTCCCAAAATTTACAAAATGTGTGATCTTATTACTCATTAATTATTTGCATGTAGGGATGTTAAATTTCATGAGTATGCAGATGATCATAGTTGAGATGTATGAAAACTTATTGAATAAGGAGTTGAAAGTGAAAAAGAAGAAGAAAATGAATATCAACAAGATGATGTTGAATCTCAAAGTGGTATTGAAGCTAGAACTAGCATAAGTACACCAAGAAAGAGTAGAGCTACTCCACCAACTAGAGAGTGACTACGAAGATCAACAAGGAAAATCAAGACACCAATCAGGTATAAATATTATTCTTTGATGTATCAAGTCCTGTGTGTTGAAGAACCTTTCAATTTTGAGAAAGAAAGGGATCATAAAGAATGGATGAATTCTATGGAGGAGGAATATAATTCCATTGTGAAAAATGAAAATTGGAAAGTAACTAAACTACCTGATAATAAAGTTCCTATAGGGTGAAAATGGGTGTACAAATCTAAATTCAATTATGATGGTAGTGCAAACAATGTTAAAGCTAGATTGGTTGCAAAAGGATATTCACAAAAGCAAGGAATTGATTATGAGGACACATTTTCACCTGTAGTTAAAATGAACACCATTAGAATTATGATTTCATTAGCTAATAAGAAAAAATGGGACATACATTGAATGGATGTCAAGTTAGCATTTTGGAATTGTGAATTAAAGGAAGAAGTGTATCTTGTTCAACCAGAAGATTATGTAAAGAAAGGAAATGAACATCTTGTATGGAAGTTAAAGAAATCATTATATGGTCCCAAACAAGCTTCGATACCATGGTATATAAAAAATGATAACTTGTTCGTTTAGCAAGGATTCAAAAAGGTAAGAGTTCAATCCAAATATTCACATAAAGAAATATGAACATAGGAATGTTGTTTTGATTTCATTGTATTTTGATGATTTAATCATAATAGGAAGTGGTACAAGTTTGATTGATGAAATCAAAAAATAATTATCATGGGAATTTGAAATGAAGAATGTTGGACAAATGCATTACTATTTCGACATTGAGGTGTGAAGGTAACATGGTAAAACTTTGATCACTCAAAGTAAGTCTGCAAAGGAAATTATGAAAAGATTCAATATGAATGACTACAAACTAGTGTTTACTCTATTAGAACAAAATGATAAGAATTACATTGATGATGATACAAAAGAAGTAAATGGTACTTCATATAAATTGCTAGTGGGAAGTTTAAATTACTTAACCACAAAAAAATATGATATTATATATTTAGTCAATTCATGTCTAAGCCACATGAAAGTCATTGGAAAGATGCTAAGAGAGTGATGCAATACCTAAAAGGAACTAATGATTTTGGTATTGAATACACTAATAATTTGAATGTTCAATTGACAAGTTATTGAGATTCTTATTGAGAAAGCGATCCAAATGATAGAAAAACAAACATTAGATATGCATTGATTATAGTATTTTCTATTTGAGATTCTTATTGAGAAACGGATCCAAATGATAGAAAATCAACCACTAGATATGCATTGAGTATAGTATTTTATATTGTGTCTTGCATTAGTAAGAAGAATCCAATTGTTTCATTGTCATCTTTTGAAGTCGAGTACAAAGCATTGTGCGTTGAGTACAAAGCATTGTGCAGTGTTACATGTGAAGCAATTTGGCTACAGTACATTCTTCAAGACATGGGAGAAAGGAAAGGAAATGAGTACCTCTATCAAGTGTGAAAATTAAATCTGAATGAAATTAGAAAATAATCTAATTTATCATGCAAAACCAAAACACTTTGAAACTCATCATCATATTGTAAGAGAAAAGACTCAATTAAAAGAAATTGATTTGATGTATTATCACATAAATGAGAATATGGCTAATATATTCACTAAATATTAAAATTTTAATAGTTAAGGTATCATAGATAAATCATTTCTCCAGGACTATTATAAATAAATGAAGAAACTTAATTGTTGGTAGATTGTTACCATGTTGCCAGTAGATTTTGAGGTGGCTAGATAATTGATAAATATGTTAGATAAGTGTTAGTAAAAAAACCCAGTTAGAAAAGCATGTGTCCAATTTAAATCGAGTTTTTAAAGAAAGATAATTGATAAATCTCTTAGATAAGTGTTATTAAGAAAAATCAGTTATAACAACATGTGTCCAATTTAAATGAGTTTTTGTGGGGTAGTGTTGTATCAAAGATAGAATCCATTTTTTGTTCCTTCGTTTAATGGGCAATATCTTGATGAGCTTGGGCGAGGCTAGCACAATTCCAGACGGGCAATACCTTAGGTAAGGCAAATACAAATATAACAACATGGGTAAGGCAAATACAAATATAGCAACATGCTCATCAATCCTCAACCAAAACTGGTTGATATGCCTATTTAAAAAAAAAAATCTTCAATCAAATCCCTTGTTGAACGATGTTAAGTGAAAACATGTCATATTTGATCCTACTAAGAGAGAGTTGTATTTGTCATCCAATTTATATGCTGTAGCTCAATTCAGTTTACTTAAGTCAAGTCAGTTAAGATGGATCATGAGACATCACTGCTTAGTTTAATTCTCTCATATCAGTGAAGATGAATCACTTCACCATTTAAGTTAAAATTATATATATATATATATATATATATATATATATATATATATATATTTATTTGTTACATTTATTTATTTATTTATTTATTGTTAATTTTATTATTAAATATATTTAATTTATTCATGTAAGATAGCATAATTACGCCAAAAGTGTACACTAATGATAATGAGCACAATTATTGATCATTGAAAGATGCTAGCATATTCAGATGGAGTCCTCCAAAATCAGCGAGTCAGATTTATTGTTCCTGCTTCCTTGCATTTATGAAGACATCCGTTAACATGTTTACTTTTTAATTTTACTTGTCACATTATAAATTTACTGTAAAAATACATAATTGCCACGTTAAAATAATTAAAAGAGGGATTAAAATATATAAAAACTGAGTTTATATCATTAAAACCTCTGCACACGTTTTTATTTTGGTGGCACTCATTCATTTTCATTTGATGCCACGACCTGCATGGACGTTTAATATTCACCTGGATCTGAAAACACTAAATCCATCAAAATCGTTTTTTTAATCCCTAATCCTTTCTTTCGGATCGTGTCAATATTAATTTAAAAGTGGAGAACTATTCTTTTCTCGGATCTGATGAGTAATCTGTTTTAATGGCTGGTGGGATGAAAAGGCAACGACTGCGTTTCCATACAAACAGGCTGTTCAGACATCCGCGTGCAGAATATCAATTGTGGTCCTGGTCACGGCATAAGGTATAATTACTATCTCTATTCTTTGCGGATTTTTAATCTCTGTTACACTACATGAAGATCTATGCTTATTTTTCAATTTATAACTTTAGTATCGGATCGCTGGGAAAGGATGGAAGCAAAGCTTGTGTTTCAAATGTGACTGTTCAGGATAGTACCATCCAAACGTTCGAATCAAAATATGGCAGGTGTGTTAATAGTTCCAACGAAATAGTAAAATACTTAAAGCTGTGATCAGAATTATATAATTAATGTCGCGAAAGTGTAAATCATTGAATGTATACAGGGAGGAGTGGGATCGGTGAAAGATGTCTCCTTCTCTAATATACCTTTCGGCGTTCTCCAACCATGAGTCGGCCTGTGCCAGATCCTACCTCAATTATGATGAAATAACGTGCAATATAGCGCCAGCCTGGCCTCAATTTATGGTCATGTTTACGAATGTGAATGAAACACCGATGCGATTGCAGACTATATCTCTCATGCCACCTTTCTATGCGTTTGGGACGAAATTTCGTAGGGGTTTCTCTTATGTTTTTAAATTTTGAAACTTGGACTTTTACGATCCCATCATTAGACATTAGTGATGCTATAGGCTATCTTGATATATCTGATGTTGGAACTTCGATTTTGAAGGTGTATTGGGTATTAGAATTTAACGATGCTATATTCTTTTTTTAATAGAGCAACCTAACCTAATAGAATTTAACGATGCTATATTCTTTTTTTTAATAGAATTTAACGATTTTGAAGGTTGTCTAACGATGTACTAGGTTAGACAACCTAACCTAACCGACCGACCGTCCTACCTACGGCTGCGTGCTGATAAAGCTATAGGCTATCTTGACAGATCTGATGTTGTATTTCGTTCTCTTCTTCTATAAAGGCGTGTCGTGGAGCTTGAACGAGTGTGTGTTTCACTCGGTTTCCATTATTTGTCTTCAGTTTTTTGGGCTACCCTGGCAGAGTAAAACCTCTTTTTGTATGTATTTCTAATGTTCATTTATCTTTACACGTTTGGTTTAATCACATAATTAGTCGATATTTTTTATAACATCCAGCGCTTGACTTCTAGGTTATTGCTGCAAATTAAATTAGATTCCACCAATCCCATGGCTGATCAACTCAACAACATCAGAAGCGATGGCGCCGTATACTTGGAAATCGGGGAAGCATCTAATATTGATTCGGATGTCGCTGCTCTCGACTACAAATTTCAGGGTGACATTAATATTGCGGTTTTGGGTTATTTGGATCGACAAATTTCGCACCTGCACGCCGCCTATGGCATACGTAGTGGCCACATATACAGATGGATAAATATTTACTTGGTCGTTCAAGGAGTGATTCTCACAACCCTCTATTGTTCTGCTCAGCAATTGAAGCCCCAGCCAACATGGTGTAGTGAGGAATGGTCTACTACTCCACTCAATCTGTCAGCCATTGCCTCTGCAGGAGTCATTTACGCCATTCTCTGTAAATCTGTTCAGCAGTTCCACCTGCTCAAACGAGGACAAGAATTCCAACAAGAACGTCGCAATTTTCTCGTGTAGAACAATGGATTTACTTCTAAGATAAGGAACCGCTTTCTCTTCTTCAACTACAACAGAGGGAGCGTCGTATTTGATGAAGCAGAAGATGAGAACTGTCGCATCAACTGGTGGGTTGCACAAAGAGCTGCATTTCTTGGCTTCTTGATGGCGTTCTCACTGTGCCTCTTATTTTCCTGCACTCGCCTTCTTTGCCCACAGCCCCGTCATAACTGATATCACCATTGTCTAGTCTGCTTGAATGTTATATCAACCTATCTTAATGTCGGTTAGCAGGAACATGCAAGATGTTAAACTGCACGGTCACTTAATAAAGCTGTAGTTCTGTCTTTGCGTAGTAATGTAATTTCAGCGGATTTAGGTTTTGCAATCGGTCTCTTTGCCTGGTCGGCTTCGATGTAGAGACATAAATAAGACTCAGTGATCTGTCATTTATAAGAATTTTTAAAGATGTTCCGTAACGAGTAACGATTGTGCGCATTATTGTGGTTGTACTGGTGTTCCAAGAACCGTATAAACATATTTTGAATCGGCTAATCTTATCGTATTCCATTTTAGGGTTAAAAATGGAATTGAATTTTACTAAAATCTATTGAATATATTGAATATAGAAAAACAAGATTGTTAGTAACAAGAAAGAAGTTTCAAAAATTAAATTTATTAAATACACAGAATTCAAAAAGTAACAAGAAAGTTTCAAAAAATTAAATTTATTAAATACACAGAATTCAAAAAGTAACAAGAGAGTTCAAAATTAAATTTATTAAATCCATTAGAAATATGTGGTATGGAAAAAGCAAGTTGTTCGATGAAAATTAAAATAAAATATTTTATTATTATCAAATTATAATTAATATCAAAACAAAATTTTGATTTTCCTTATTGTATATTCAATATTTTATGAAATTTCTATTTATATTAAATTTAAAAATGTTTTTTTTTTTTTTTTTTTTTTTTTTTTTAAAATTTTAAAATTTATTTCAATTTGTGAAATTTCATTAACAAGAAAATAAATTTGTTTTAAAAAAAAAAAAATATTAAATTTTTAAAATATTTTAACTTCTAAATATGTTTAGTTTAATTTAAATTTAAATTCGTTTTAATGTGAAATTTAATTAAAATATAAAATAATTAAATATTTTGTCTTAATTTTTTTAAATACATTTACATAAATTTTACATAAATTTAAATTCATTTTAATGTGAAAATTATTTATAGTATAAAAGAATTAAATTTTTTATGGTAGAGATTTTTAAATGATAATTTTTTGAAATTAAAATTTATATTTTTAGAAAACTAATTATATATAAAGAGAAAGTCAATTGATCTATTTCATGTAGTTGTGGGATGGAATGTCTTAGAAAAAAATTATTAGATTAAAACTAGTTTTAATAACAAAATAATCATTATTATTACTCACAAAAATAATTTAAAAATTATACCATTTACATATTCAATATATTGACCCAGTAAACGTTTCCAAAATATTTAATTAAGAAATATAAACACAATTTGAAATTATTAAATTAAGGTAATTTTTTTAAAGGAAATATTAATCATTTTTCTTTGTCCTGGCTGTGCCATTAGCAGTTTAAAAGTAGTGTGAAAAAAGGGAATTGTCTAGCTGTTCTACGAAACAGTTTTTTTAGCATGAATTCGACTATATAAATTTACATGAATCACTATTTTTTGTTGTTTTAAAATTTTTTTTTTATTTAAAAAAAATAATAATTCATTTATGAATGTAGAAATTGGATTATACCAAAATAATCACTTAAATCTACAAAATCTAATAATTTGTGACTCAATTTAAAATAAATATTCTTTCATAATAAACATTTTATAATTCATCTGAAATAATAAACATCATATAATGGAATAATTGGATTTGTATTAATATAAACTTCAATATAACATTATATTACATAATGAAATAGTAAACATCATATAATGGAATAATTGGATTTCTATTAATATGAACTTCAATATAACATTATATTACACAATGTATCATTGCCTCGTGCATATATATATTCAAGTTAAACTAGTGCTAATAGAATTTAGAAATTAGCTTGGTTCAGATTTAAATTTGGTTGGTTGCCACTATAAATTTAAACTAGTACTAATAGTACTCAAATTAATATTTACTAGAAAATTTATGACTTAGCAAAAATCCAAACATTAAAAAACACATTAATTTACATTTATCATATAAAATGGGAAATGGAAAATGCTTTATTTTCTATCAAAGATGAAGGTAATTGTTTGAAATGGAATGTAGATATTGTTATTTAGCGACTAGCTCAGTCATCCGACAGAACAAAGCAAGGCAGTTCAAGCAAACAAGTCAGTCGGTTTGAAAAGACAGTGTGCCTAATTCAATTGAATAAAATTATTTCTTAAAAAGTCAATAAAATTATTTCTTAAAAAGTCATTTCCAACACTCTCTCTCGTGGCTTAGAAATTTTGATTGAGAGAACTTTTGAACCGTTCATAACCACTACGATTGAACCCCCTAGTACGCCATTGTTGGAAAAGAAAACAACAACCAACGGTCTTGTCTCCGTGTCCTTTTTATAATGAAGAATATGTAACACAGTCGTTTTTCTATTCGAATGTGCTGGTTCTCGTGTTCTTACGAATAATGGTCGTGGATTCTTTTCAAAATTTATTTTTATGAATTTTGTTTTGTAATAAGTTTGCTCAGAGACCAAATTCAATCTCTAGTCATGTTAACTAACAGAGAAACTAGTGTAACCACTAAAATTTGTAAGTAAATATAGAATGAGACGTACGGAGTCTCTTTTTCTAAACAAGATAGAAATTATATAGTAATTAAATCTCTGGTTATAACACCAGAGAAACGTATCCACTAAACTTGGTAAGTAAATGTAGAATGAGTTGCCATTCTACTATAATTTTATTGAACAATGTACAAATTGATTTAAAATCTAATTTATGTTTTTAAGAAGATATTATAAATATGGAATTTGGGATATGCAAACCTCATCTCATTAAGAAGAATATAAAATGTTTAGGTAGATTCATATGTGTAATATATGTACTGTTAGGAAAGGCATCAACATATTTGATAATTTAAGTGAATCTAATCTTATATAATATTTAGTGTATACTCCAGAAGTAGAATTCAATCCAGTTAGGTCACTTGAAGGACAATAAATAAGAGGTTCTAAGAAGTTATTTGTCATTCACCTCTCACAATTACTTAAAGCTGATTAGTTGCACAAGTTTGGAGGAGGAGTTTGTAGTTGTTGTTGCTACAATTGGAAGGAATTTTGGTTTTGGCTTGGAATTTCTCTTGGTTATGGTTGGAATTTCTTCTTGTTGGCTATTCTTGCTTGTTACGCTAGCCTTGGAGAAAGGTATATTACTGGATTAGCTATTGATCCCTAGGGTTTTAGTCCAAATTTTCTATCAAATTTTAAGGTTCTTGGGGGTGGCTTGGGCCTATTGTTGGGTGAAAATATTACTATATTATCCATGGTTAAACAAGCACTATTATTTCTAATGGTTTATGGGCCCACACTATCTAAGCAGTCTAACCGTTGGAAGCTAGATTGGGAGCAATTTTCTCGATTCTGATTCGTTCGGTTTTCTTGCGACAACAAACCCTAACACCCTCTTGTTGAGGCACCTTAAGTGAAGATATTGACCCTAATTTATGGATATCCTAGTGTGCCCTAACCCAACACACTTCCTGGTACTCTGAGCAAGCCAAGACATCAAGTTTGGATTTTGGTCAAAGTCAAAGGTTGAAGAAATCAAAGAAATCATGACTTACTCTATGAAGTCGAGAACAAGCTAGAAGGAGCCTACTTCATATCATGGAATACAAGGATTGATCGCATCCTTTCCGAGAATAAAGTGTTGGATATTGTGAAAGGAAAGAGCGTGGAACCACATTTTGAAGAAAGGAAAGAGAAGGAACCTCAGACGTTGCAATTAGGGAGGAGTTCAAGGACGTTGACATCAATGCCATGGTATCATAGTGGAATTTGTAAATATACCACTTGATACCTACATATCTCATCATCTTGACTCGTCTAGAGATGTACAATGTCCTAACCAACCTCTTGTCTGTCAGAAACATTGGAAAAATAATGAGTCGAGAATGGGCTCACAATGACATGAAAAATGATGACAACAGCATCATACTTTGTGAGAATATCTCGAGTTAAGAGATCAGCTATAAGTTGTTGAAATCATTTCAAGGAGAAGAACTAATAAATATGGTACTCAATGGTCTTCCCAAGAGCGAGTGCATTTGTCGCAAGCATGAACAAAGGAAGGAGTATCTTGCATTTGAAGAATTTTGGACTTGTTTTTCACAAGAAGAATCCGCGGTGCTTTAGAGAAATTCCAAGGAAAATGATGATGGTACACAACAAAGTTCAACAAATTCAAGAATAAGAAGAAGTTTACTCAGGAAGAAACCAAATAAAGAAGATATGTCAAAAATACAATCGTCAAGCTGTCGAGAAAATATGGTCACTACAAGAATCATTGTCGAGTTAAATAAAAGGAAGGAAACACCCAAACATGGGTTACCCGACAAAGGGAGCAACCCTCGAGAGAAGGTAAAGTAGGATAAAACATACTTTTTCTTCTTAGACAAGCTATAAGTAACAACTGATGAGCCGAAGTGGGAGATCAAACCTGAAGAGACCCGAGGAAGAAGTCAAAGCGAAGAAGTCGACAATCAAGAGAAAATTGGAGGAAAATACTTGTGGCACTTTGCAAAAGGAAATAAGGATGCAAAAGGAAGCATGGACTATCTTAGATGGAGGAATCTGATTCTAAAACTCAAAGAAGTCATCCATGAAGCCAAGAGTGGGAGATAATCCCTACAATAATACATGATCCGTGAGGGATTATGGAAGTATCTATCCATGTTCCCATTGAAAGTGCGACTGAAAAGAAACATGTGTTCAGTTTGACTCTAGAAAGAAGTCTCTTGAAAAGAAGCCTTAAGTATCCTTGGTTGTCCATCTAAATCCAAGATCCTATGATGAAAGAAAAATTTGGAATATTTAGGGCATGGGATCTATAAACTCCATGGACCCAAGAGCTAAAGAAAAACATGAGGAAGAACATGAAGATTCAAAGAGAAAAAAATCGAGAACAACAGGTTATTATACGAGAATCACAAAGGTACCATCTTAGTTTAGACTAGTGAAGCAATCAAGCGGAAAGAAATGGAAGTTATGATGAAGAACAATATATGTGAAATCATGAAAAGGGGTTATGAATGGAAACATTGCAAGATTCATAACTAGAGTTTCTTCCATAAGGAGGAAGACTATGATAACAACTTGTTCCCGTAAACTAGATATACCTCTATCTGAGCTATTATATCTCTTCTGGTATCCATGGATTGAAGTTTACATCGGAGTTGGTTTGTAAAAATATTATTCTCCCAATAGAGCATTTGAGGAAGAAGCTTATGTAAAAGAAATCTCAAGGTCGAGGTATACCAGAAAAGAGACCAGCAATGCAGATATGAAGATGTACAAGTTGTAAAACAGCACATGCTGAATATCTCATATACAACAAAAGCATGGTGAAAATTTCTTATGAGCCGAGGAGATAGTGTATCCAGAATATGATTTTCAGTCCAGGATGATGAGTTTCTAATCCATGGAAAACTCTCACATGATGAAAGAAGAATTTCTACTTAGATATGTTTCAGTAGTTTGAGCCTTGCCACGTGTCATGAGCTACTTGAGAAAGAAACATAGGTATTGAATTCAGCCATGATATATTATAATGATCCTTATCTATATGAATCCTTGAGGAGAAACCAATGTTCCATGACAGGCTGAAGTACATTGAGATAAAGAATTACATTCTACCATTATGAAGTCCAAAGAGAAGTGGTTCTCAATATATCTCCATAGATGAGAAGATAGAAAATATTTTGGTAAAAGCCTATGTACAAGATGAAAAGTTTACGTACTTAGAAACAAGTTGGGGCTCATGGAGACAACTTCTTTATTTAAAAAGGAAGATACTCCCAGGTTGGGATGGAACACTGATGTGTTATTGATTGATGGAAAATTATTTTTCAGTTCGAAAAATGGTCCAGGATGAAAGCTCCTTTCATTTGAGAGTGGTTTTGATATTTCTGGACATGCATTTTCGGTTAGGAAATGGTCCATATAGGACAATCATTTTCGTAATGAAAATGGTTTGATAGATTGTTGATGTACCATAGATAGTGATTCCCCTTGTGGCTAGTGTGGGGGGATGGTGTAGGATAGTAATTCTTCTTAGCAGTCACTCTCAATAGTGGTCAAAGAAGAATTATGCACTTCGTCGGGCAGTGATTCTTTCTAAGTTCACAGTTGTGGGTAGTTTCAAAGAATGGTCCATCTTGGAGGTTGATACAGGACAACATTCTCCTCTTGTGGTTAATGGAGGAAATGGTCCGGAAAGTCATTCTCTAGGGCAGACTCATTCTCAAGGTTGCACTATGTTTAGTTCCAAAGGAATGGTCCATGTTCAGTAATTGGGGATAGGCATTCCCTAGAATTTGAACTCATTCTCTCGAGGTTGCATATGACTAGTGCAGGAGGAATGGCCCAATTAGGTAAATGATCCAGGGCTCATAAGTAGGACAGTTTTTCTTCATTGCTTGAGAATAATAGTCCAGATAACCCATGGCTGATGTTTTTACTTTCTGAGGAAAGATTCTCTTCCATATCACAGATGTGTGTGGAAGAATGGCTCATATGACTCAATTTATATCATGATATTGTTTCTATGCGGGTTTATATTGGGTATTATATTAATGATTTCTAAGAGCTGTATGTCTATGAATAGATGTAATGCTATTGTGGTGGATGTTTGTTCCATTGGTTGTGACTATGTTTCACTGATTAAGTAGTTATGTGCTTCTGAGGTGGTTGTGTACCACTGGATAGTAGTTTTGTACTACTATGGATAGTACCACCGATTGTGTTCTATTAAATGACCCATTGTTCCAATTTCATAGAAGACTATCAATAGTGTTGAAATGATTATCAAAACCCTAGATGGATAGTTAGTGTGTTGAATTGGACAGACATTCTCCAAATTGAAAATGGTCTAGGACAATTATTCTTCTAGGATGTATGTCCCATATTAGAAGAATATTGGTCCTTGTATCCCATGGCATAGCTTCCAACATCTATTGGGATGGGACTGACCTTCTAGTACATATGTCCAAACTAGAAGAATAGTTCTTGTATCATTATTATTAGGTGAGTGACTTATTCAACATCATGCACGATTACCCAGATGGAGTATGGATTCGAGAGATGATGCAGTTGATGCTATCATATGATATTGATAGCAAGTGATGGTGCTCATGATCTAATCATGAGATAGTCTGTATGGATATGATGATGCTATCAGTTTAATGGTATGTTTGTGCTCAAATACCATTACCCTCAATACCTCCAACTTTGGGAGGTGTTGATATTATGGTAGTTATTGGGAGGTATTAACCTCCGTGTAACTGACAGAATAGAATATTCTGGGAAGAAGAGAAACCCTAAAACATTGGATAATAACCCTAGGGAACCAAAGTCAACTCAAGAGATATTTATTATTGAGTTATTATCCTCCAAGTGAAGTCGGAAGCCCTAGTTAGGTCTTGGAGGACTATAAATAGAGTGTGCTAGAGCTCATTTGTCACCTCTCACAACTACATAAGGCCAGTGGTGTGCAACTTTGAAGAAGAGCTACAGCTACAGGTGCTGCAACTGGAAAATTTCAGTTTTGTCTTAGACTCTCTCTTGGTTATGATTTACACTCTCTGATCAGCTCTTGTTAATATTTCTTGGTGCACTACCCTTGAAGAAAGGTGTGCTACCTTGGTTGGCTATTAGGCCTAGGTTTTCTTCCAGAATTATTCTCGTCTGAATTAAGGTGCTCAAGGGTAGATTCGGCCTATGGTTTGGGTGACAATATTTCTATATTTTCTATGGTTAAATGAGCACACTTATTATTTCTAACACTAACAAACCCCATCCTTGGGCATGCACCCATTTCCTTGTGAATTCTTTCATGACAATTGTCATGACTCCTCATGGGTATGTCGATGGGGTCATCCAACCTCTCAAGCATGCCCATGCTTTCAAGGGAAGGTGGGTCCACTTCTTGGGCATGCTCCCAAGTTGCCTCATCATTTCCCAAATGTAACCCAAGTCCTCATCCTCCGTCACAAGGAAAGTGAGGAATTTTTCCCCCTTGGGTCCGCATGTCACCATCATACGCCTAAGGTGCTCCTACCATGACTATAATACAAGTACTTTCCAAAACAATAACATGCTCTGTGTGCTCTTTTCTCAACTCATCTTTGAATCCACCCAAGGAGCACATGCACTTAATGGGTGTGGAAGGAGGCCTTAAATCCTCCCCCGCTACAGTTTTTTTCGTCCCAATAACTTCTACTACATTTGAGATCTATAGATACCTCTATCAAACTCCCAAATCATGTCTTCATATTTCCACAAGGACTCATATCTCTCCCAAATATCCTCTTCATCGATTTTTTCCTTCGAATGGAAAAATCACTCATGCAGTTGACCTCTACCACGTCCCAATATATGATGTTCCAAAATCTTGTCTACCTCGAAATCTATCTTGTCCACAACCATGGTCAATTCTCTAGATGGATCAACTCGACTCAGGTCGTACAGGTCGCTTTGAAACAACTTCAACTAGCTAATGTGGAAGATCAGATGAATATGTTGCATGTGGAATGACAACTCCAATCTATAGGTGATGTTTTCAATATTCTCAATAAATTTGAACGATCCCTCATACCTCTGCACAAGATATGGAGCCATCGTTTTAGGTGGTGGGAATTGATCTATACTCATATTGAGTAATACCAACCCTCCTAATAGGAATTTTGCATTGCACCTATTGTGATCTACCCACTACTTCATTCTGTCTATTGCATCAATTAAGTGTGTGTGATCTATCTCCAACCAATCATTCCAACCCTCCATGAAACCCACGACTAATGGATTCATTCCATAGTATCCATGTGTGATAAAATGAGGAGTCATGGCTTTTTGTTTGTTCATCAACTTGAGTGGACTATATCCCATCGGTCATTGAACTCTTCTGCAGGTTGTAGCTAAATTGGGTGGCATCCGACAAGTCCGACCAATTCATCCAATATACTTTTAAATAATGTCATAAGTAGTCCTCCAAAAGTGCATTGATTTGTTCAATCAACCCATTTTTTTGTGGATGATAAGCTAAATTCTTCAACAATTTCATTCCCACAAGTTTTAACAATTCCATCCAAAACTTACCCATGAACCTTGCATCCTTGTCTAATACAATATCTAAAGGAAGACCACAATACTTCACCATGTTCTTGAAAAACAACTTCACAACTTCTTCTATGCTGCAAGGCATCTTTGTTTCAATGAAGACAACATACTTGGAGAATCGATACACCATGACCAAAATCCCATTGTATCCTTGCACCATCGAAATTTGTGTGATGAAGTCCATCGAGACACTCTTGCATGGTCTCTCTAAAATTGGTAAAGGATAACTATTCCTTCTCTCACCCTCATTTCCATCTTATCTTACAAACATATAAGGCATGTGTAAACTTACACCTCCACATCTTGCTTAATTCGCTCCCAAAATTATCCTTACTTTAATAATGCCAACATCCTCCACTTTCCTCGGTGGCCATCCCAAGGTGAGTCATGGCATTCCTTCACAAGTTCCTTCCTAAGGTTAGATGACTTAGGTTCATATATTCATTTCCCAAAATACAACAGTCCATCGCATAGCCAAAAATTCCACATTTTTCCATCCTTCTCTACTACTTGATGATGTTCTTTGTTATTGAAATCATGCTCCTTGCTTCCTTGATATTTTCTTACAACTCTTCCAAGACATGAATATGATCACTCCATTATGTAGGAAACTCCTCCTTCTCCTCTAAGACTACGATTTATTCCTTTCGACTGAAGGCATTCATGATATTGTGGATCCTACCTAGCCTATACTCAACAACCATGTCAAACTCTATGAGGAAGTCCTGTCGTCTTGCCTTCTTGGGTGACAACTTTGGCTACGTCACAAAGTAACTCATCACAATGTTGTTTTCTTCATGAAAAATGACTTACCCAACAAATAGTTCCCCCAAGTCTATAAAAAATGTACTACTATAGTCATCTCCTTCTCATGAACGAGCTATCTTCATTCATGACCTTGGAGCTTTCTTCTCTCAAAGGCGACCAACTTTCCATCATGTCTCAAAAATCCTCCAATGGAAAATTTTGATGTGTCTATATGCACTTCAAACAATTTCTCAAAGTATGGAAACTTCAACACGAGAGTGGTGAAAATTCTTCATTTTATCTCTAGTAATACTTTCACCTCTTATCTAGTTCTATGATTTCTACTTTTTTTTTTCAACAAGTCATTTCAATTGGTGCAACAATCTTGGAGTATCCCTGTAGATGGAAAGCCCAAGGAATATTCTCATTTCATGAACTGTTCATGACTCTTCCCAGTCTTCAATTTCCTTGACCTTCACATGGTCCATGAGAATGCATCCTTGTCCAATCCAATGCCCCAAGAATGGTATCTTAGTCTGCCCAAAAACACACTTATATTTCTTCAAGAATATTTGTTTCTATCGTAGTCCCTCAAATACCTATTCCAAATGATTCTTTTGATCCTCCATACTTTCATTGTACACCATGATGTCATCCAAATACACCACAGCAAACTTGTCAAAATGGCCACAGCTAAACGCATTCATCAATAGGTTGCAGGGGCATTGCAAAACCCAAAAGGAATCAATAGGAACTCTTATCTCCCATACCTCATCACCATTGTTGTCTTCACCTCATCTCCATATAAAATGCTATAATACCCATGTCGCAAGTCCAAGATTTGAAGCATGACATTTTGTTCCAACTTGAAGCAATCTAACGCTAGAGGAAACGAGTATAGGTTCTTCACAGTCTATTTTTTAAAGATTGGTAATACAAATACATCTTCATCTTTGAAGTGTCCTTCTTTTGAAGGAGAACGAGGGTGTCATATGGTGACCTAGATAGATGAATCAATTCTACATCAATAAACTCTATTAATTGTTGTGTCAACTCTTCCAAATTAGGTCTAGACAATCAGTAAGGAGCTCTTGTTGGTGGTTGCAGTATAGGATCTATATCTACACGATGATCGAGGGAGTGCATTATGAGTGGAATTGCTTTGCAATATAATTTCGCATTATGTCCTAAAGTTACTCAACAAGTTAGAGTTCAAGGTGGAATAGGCATCCCCACTCCATCCTATTGAACTTCCCCAACAACTACTGCGTAAATTTGTGATCTTGTCTTCCTTGCTTCTCTCTTCATGTGTATTTTTGTATCTTTGAGAGGTATTCCAACTGCAGGCCAAGGTTATAGGCATGTTGAAATTTTTGTTAGCACAAGGTTTGAATTTTGTTTTAGTAAAATCATCCTAAAAATTAGGCCAGGGCCTCATGGGTAGGATTGATATGATTTGTGGGTTTGTGTGGGGGTACCACATCGACAAAAAGGATTAAAACATTCTAATTAATGTTTGATTTTAGTAAGGGATCCTAAACTCACTCATTGGATTCCTATATAAAGGAGAGATGTCATTGTGACATTAGATGATTATTGTGGAATGATGGAGTTGGAATAAGTGAGTGTACACTTGTTTCAAAGAGGATTGGTGATATTGGCAAAGGGAAAGTCTACAAGGTGACAAATCTTGCTCTGAAGAGAGAAGCGAAGAAGGTCTCACGTTTGGAGTGAATTTTTCATACAATACAAAGTTTTTGGTAGGACAAGGCATGTATATACAAGGGTTATTGAAGGATGAATCACGTATAGGGTATACACATTTTTCAGTAGATAAAATAATGTATATACATAGATTATGAGTAAGGTGAATCCTGTATCTTATTTTCTAGGTAAGTACAGATTCATCCTGGATAACATGTGACGTTAGCTGGTCATATAGGTGGTATACAATAGACTCATGGGTAGAGGATATTTCCATATATTGTTGAGGTTTGGTTTTCCGATTTGTATAATTATTGGAGAACAAAGTTGTTCTGGGTGTTTGTTCTCAGTCTATGGTGACTTTGGAGGGCAGGTTGTCCTTAGAATTTGGTGATATTGTATTGGCTAGGAGGTTTGGTTTTACCCTCAGGACACATAGTGATAACAAGTGCCATGGTGAAATCGTGTCTCATGTGTATTGATGATTCATCTATGATCTTTGTGTTTCTACTGCATATATTTTCAGTCAATAGTTTAAGTGTGAAATTGTTCAATGATAACAGCTAGGATTTTATTTTTAGATCACTAGGAAGCATTTTTGGATAAAAATTAGTCACATAGAGATGCATGTGAAAATTGTCATGGTATCAGAGCTTGGATCTAAAGAGAGGGGATCATCTTGATTACATTTTGGGATACAACATTGGAATAGTGTTGTACTTGTGTTCTTGTTCTTGTTCTTGTTTTGGGCAAGTCAAGATGGTGAAAACATTGAAACTTGAGGATAGGTTGGAGGGGGAAACCAACTTTCGATATTGGAAGGAAAGGGTTCTCCTTATGTTGGAAGACAATGAACTCAAGGAGTATGTAGAGGATGTGGTTCATAGCTACTTGGTCGGTATATTTAGCATTCCATGAGAAGAGGGAAGTGAAGGAAAAGAAGGTATTTCTAGGTTTTGTGAAGGACCACTTGATTCCTCATTTTGAAAAGAAACTACTAAGGATATGTATGATGATTTGGTAGGTCTATACCAAAACAATAATACATAAAGGATGCTACACTTGAAGCATCAACTTTAGATTTTCAGGATGACCGGTGAAGACACAATTGTCAGTTACCTTATGAATATTACTTATATCCAATAACAACTCATAACTATTGGTGAGACAGTGCATGATGTTTAGTTGGTGAATGTAGCATTGAGAGGCCTTCCCAAGTCTTGGGAACCCATTATTACAAGGATATGTTTTGAATCAAATTTCAATTTGATAGATTATGGACAGATTACATCTAGGAGGAGACCTGGTTAATATCTATGGATGATATGGATGGTGTGGTAAAGAGTAGTAGTGATGAGAACTAGGCCCTTGCAGCATACACTAAAAAGGGAAGAAGACGTTCTCCATAAAGAAGAGGTTTTTCAGGGAGAAAGGCTTCTTGATGCAGGTATCGTAGCTACCCAAAGTCAACAATGCATGTGTGTGGAGGTAGAAGAATGACATCTCAACAATGACAGAGTTTCAAATCAAACATTTAACTCAAAATTTAATCGGTTGTTGAGATATTTTTTGTAAACAACATTTAAAATGTAACTTGTTTGTAAAATCTAGAAGGACTGTAAGAAATGCATATATGGAGTCTCGACTCTATCTAGAAATAACTAGTACACACATGGAGTTATTGTAATATGGGGCCAGTAGGTAATAGCTTTGGGATTTTGGACGGACAACATATAGAACAAATAGACATAATAGAATCCCGGTAGAGCATAGGCCAAGTAGTAGAAAACACTATGTATTTTGTTTTTAACACTACTATATATTATAAAATTCCGACGTTTATTTGCGGCATTATATGGACAAAATTGTCCATATTGTCGCAAATAGAAAATTATAAAAATCATGTTGTCCCGATAGCGTCGCTCTTGCCGCGTTGACGCATCTCTCTTACCGTGCCCGTCGGTCTTACCCATTAAATTAAGCTCTTCCGTTTTCCTTTAGAACGTCTCTAGTACCACTTTTCCACTGGAACGTCTCTCTTGCCACGTTTGTGAAGCTGTATGTCACCAATTGCCACGTTAACGTCGGTCTTGCCGTTAAGTAAACACTACCACGTTTTCCACCGGAGCGTCTCTCTTGCCACGTTTGTGAAATGTATGTCGCAATTAAGCGTTTGAAACTAGGTTTTCCCCTCCAGCAGTCACCTTATGGGTTTTCGAGTTATTTTGAGTATCCATTGCAAGGTGTAGAAGATATTGGTAAATTAGTCCATGATTATGAATGGAGCCAATTGGTATTGCTTACCTCTTCAATAATCATGAAATAGATGATAGTGAACATGGTCTTGATCTTGAGAGAGGTGCAACAAGCAAAGAGGATTGCCAGTGGCATGTTAAAGAAGATACTCTAATGGTGAATGCTAAAGAAGATGTTGTTGGAAATGACTCAAACCTGTCAAATTTTTGTTACGAAGTTGAGTATGATATAGACATGTGGGAGCAGGCAAGGAACAAAGAAATGCAGGTTTCAAAATCTACTCATATTGAATTTTTTCAGCAGTGAGCCATTATGGGTAAGTATGAGAAGAATGTTATTTGGAACATAAATTTTGTCTTCACCTACAACATACCTGAGTTTTCCATCAAGTTGGGATCTCCTAAAGATGATTTTTGAATAATGATGCTACCTCTTTATCCTCCCATTCGCATACAATTACAGAACAAAGAAGTGAAGAAAGAATTGAAGACCCTTTATAAGTGTTTGAAAAGAAGTGGGCCCCTGGATAAAAATATGTATGTACCAGACATCCATGGTGACATAATATCTTTTCAAACGAAAATTTGTAGCTTCTTACACAATTGTCAAACCAACAACCTGAACGCCTACTCAATTCGTGAATAGATCTATGCCCAAAATTACATATTGAAAGTGTCTTCTTCTTTCTAATTTACAAAGTACACATACAAAAATAGATTCCCCAATGATCAAATTTTGCATTAGAGGAATAGGTTTAAGTTTGTGAAAATCCCTTATCTTTGGTTTGTTGCTCACATTTTGGCACTAGACACATTTATTAATCATTTGAAATAATCTTTAAAGATTTTTGCAGGCCACCACAGTCTTGAACATAGGATTTTTTGGGTTGTCTGAGTAAGAGAGGAATGCCCCCCTACTATGCCAAAATATGCCTTGCTAGGTGGAGTATAAGAGGGATCAAACTAATGAGAGCCAACAACACATTGAGAGGTCGAAAAGAAGAAGGTGAGAAGTGAGAAGTCTACCTAAGGCAATTGTGCGCAAATCAAACTCTAAGGGGTAACCCACATGTAAGGTTTTGTAAGAGGGCGACTCTAGGAGGTCATGATCCCAATTATCTATCTCTTTTGTTTCGCTATATTCAACTAGTGAGAGGGGGCAAGTTAAAGTATGTTCAAGTTGGTTGGGAGACATCGAGACAAAGGGAAATTCTCACTCTTTACTAGGTAGTAGGGAAAACATCACAATTATATTAATAAATAACTTGCTAGGTGTAGTATAAGAGGTATCAACCTAATGAGAGCCAACAAGATATTGAGAGGTCGAAAAGAAGGAGGTGAGAAATTGAGAAGCTACCCTAAGGCAATTGTGCACCAAATCAAACTCTAAAGGGGTGCTCTTAGGAGGTCATGTGAAAGTTTTGTGTGATAACAATTCAGGAAGAACACATGTAAGGTTTTGTAAGAGGGTGACTCTTATTGAATAAGGCTAACGTTAAGATCAATACCCTAGTTGTGCACTGCCATTTAGTTTACGAGAATATCACCTAGACTACACAACTTGGTTATGTTAATCCAAGGAAATCAAGTAGGTCACAATAGAACAAAATGATATATGTAAGTTTATTGTGAACATAAATGAAATTAGGAAAAATAATATATTGGTGATCCATCAACATGTGGCTAAACTAAAATTGGGAAAATGTATAAGGTTCAAGGTGTAAGGATTGGTCCTAATTAATGCTAGATGAAATGGTGAACGGATGAAGGTCAACAAGAGAAGCTTGGACAATGAGGAGAAAAAGGAAAGGAGTGATCAATGAGGAGGATATTGCAGAAGAAGGTGGATG
>SNQJ01S0156358.1:0-16810 GCA_010110895.2 Picea sitchensis | reverse complement strand
TTTCAATTTCAAATCATGATTTAGGATAGCAAGTGTTTCACCTTCTCCAATCTCTGTAGGAGGCTCCTGAGATTTTGAGGACCATCCATCCTCCATGGTAAGTTTATAGTGTTGATATCTCTCTCTGTCGGTCCCGTGGTTTCAGTGTCTATCGATGATATCATCTATATCCCATGTTGGTAGACCTCATTGATCTAATTTACACAGAACCACTAGCACTAGAGCCAGGTAGAGCGAAATCTAGGGCAGATCCTCAAGTTGCAGAGGAAGATTTAGTTTTTGAATCCCTAGTTCCTGGTCATGATTGAGATCGAGATCCACCAGTAGCGGAAGCAAGTATGGAAGCAAAGCCAAAGCCCTTAGTTCAAGAGCCACCAATTTAAGAACCAGACGACCTCATTTTTGACCCGAAATAAGTGCCCATTATTGATCCACCATCAGCAAAGGGAGTAGCTACAGGGGCAGGATATGAAATGATATAAGAGAGAATATGCAAATACAGATCCTTAGACACCAAGAAATCCGGTCGATGAACCAGTTGGAGTTTACCCAGTGACTAGAGTAGAAAACCAGTTGTTGTCCCACCATTATCAGCTAGAACATAGGCAACGTAGGCAAGGTAGCCAATAGGAGCGAAAGTATCTAGAGTGGTAAGGGAATCATCATAGGAAATGTAAGTGAATATATGAAATATTCACTTAGAACTTCGCTCAGTTTCAGGAAAGGAAGAGGCTGTTGAGTCACCAATTTGAGAACCAGAGCCAGTTTATATTGTTCCAGTCTCAAAATTAGTTGGATCCATTTAATAACCTTATTGCAAAAGAAAGCATTACATCCAGCTCACAAGACGAGACATAATCTACACAGCCCACCATCGACACCCCATAGGCCGTACACTTGTAAATCGCACTGTATGGCCGACAATTCTCATAATATGCTCGACCTAATAGGAGATAACCAAACGCTCTCCATAGTGATGGGGTTGGATCAAACCAATGACCAAGTTGTAGTCGAGTCCAACCTAGACCTACCACTTCTC
Organism: Picea sitchensis; assembly: GCA_010110895.2. Lineage (NCBI taxonomy): Eukaryota > Viridiplantae > Streptophyta > Pinopsida > Pinales > Pinaceae > Picea > Picea sitchensis. Next base: position 15,771 of record SNQJ01S0156358.1, on the reverse strand, counting down.
TATGCAAAACAACGCCAAAGAAGTCCACCCGTGCATACGGCAAAACCCTATCATTTTTCACTAGATCCATAAAAAGGAGCGTCAAAGAAATCATATGAGCCCGTTCAAAATACATCACTTTGCCTAGAAATAGATCTATAATCATTGGATCCCATTTATTAAGCCCGAGAACTTGCATCCCTTGTTCGAGCAACAGTTTCATACCCATCAATAGCAAAGGCATAAGCCAGGACAGAGGAAGCTTTCGGTGGACTTGAGGCTATAGATGATTGGACGAGTTATGTTGGCATAGGATTGATTTATGGCGCTCGATCGGGGCCCTTAATGAAACATAGTGGTTAGGTAACGGATGTTGGATAGTGTATATTATGTTTCGTGAGCCGGTAGTCATTATGCTTATCTAATCTCGTGCGATTGACAACTAAATTGAGGAACGAGATATAAGGGGGTATCACTGGTGCCGCACAAGAAAATGCGTCTTTTGGCTCAGAGTACTACTAACCACCTACCATGCACTTTTTTTCCCACGAGACTCTCAGTTGCTATATATATGCATTACCTAGTCAACCGTGTGAGCCGTCCACCCAATGCTTCTCTCTTTCCATACATACCTTGTTTCCAGAAATGCACAGACCTACTAGCTACCATAAACCTATTAGCTCAACACACCTATTAGCCTACCAAGTCAACCTATAGAGCCCAACCCCGAGCACCTTGACTCACAAAATTCCAACACGATACTCATGTACATAAATAACCAAACAACATGCTACCATCCATCAACAGGGTAGCAACAAGAAGGCAACAGATCAAGAAAGGGTGTATGAAGCAAGCAGAGGCTACGGTAGTTCCAGTTCCAAGTGCAGTTCCACCACTAGAAATAGAGGAAGTAGATACAGAGCCAGCAAGAGAAAATGAATTTGATCGAGGCTTGGCTGAGCTCAAGGTGAATAATCGAACCAAACAAGCAAGTAGGCGGGGTCACTGCAATAAAGAGTGCTAGATCAAGGTCAAAGAAATCCACTGGTTCAAGTTAGACTAGCTCTGTTCTCGGAAAAACACTAATTGGATCTTGGTAAATAGGGTAAAATGAAATGTTGGGGTAAACTTAAATGGGTCATGGGTCAACAGATGAAACTACTACCTCTTCCTCTGCTCTTGCTTCCTGCGTTACAGGGTAAAATGCAATGGCTTCAACTAATGATGGGTCCTTTGCTGCTAGTGGTGCTGGTAGATCTATTTGGTGACCTGGTGAAACTATTGCTACTACCTCCGCTCCTTACGCATTATGTGGATCTAGGTGAGGCGAGGGTCCTGGCTCTAGATATCGACCTGCTACGGGTGTGGGTTTTGGGCCTAATCGTTTTGGTAGGCAATGGTAGGGTTTTTTCCTTGCCCTCAACGGACAAGCAACTACGTTCCTTTATTTGCATAAATTGGATTTTTGGGGTGGTCTCGGTTATATCATATCTCAGGGATTGCTTTGGCATAAAGAAGAAGGGACACTATGGACAATAGGGTTCAGGAGGAAATAGCCAAGAGCCAGGGGATCAAGGGGACAACATGGTAATGATGTATATGTTCAGGGCTAGTTATGGAACCAAAGAAAATGAATGTACTAGTTTGAGTCCCAGCATCCTCATGCATTCGAGTGCCGAAACCCGTTGATTCTATTGCTCGAGTTTCATTTTATCTACCCCATTACAATTGGATAAGGGATTACCTTAACGAGGTGGTTCACACCTTACGTCCAGGATCTTGATCTTTTGATTCTTTCGTGCATTCTGATCTTGCCTTAGTGGATTTTTACATAAGAATGTTACCGATGGACTGAGCGAGTTGGACCAGAGTTTACCCAGAACCATTTGACCTTGAATCTGTTGACCATTACCCGCATAAGCAATGGAGGGAACCTTACACGTTGTGCATTCCTGACCGTCGGGAAAGACATAAGCCAATAGCCAATAATTAGGCATGCTAAAGGTGCTATGCATGCAGTAATTAGGTTCGGGAACAAAACAACTAGGTTCGGGAACAGGTTCGGGAAGCGGTCTTCTCCTCATTATATTGGTATTGGGTGGAAGAGACTTTCGAGTGGATTGGTTCAGGACCTTTCTTTGGTGAAGTAACCTTTCCTTGGTATGAATCGGGGAATCTGGTGAGACCTTGAAGAGGGTGATCCTTCTTTATCTAAGGTGTTCTCCTTCTTATCCGATCTTAAGTGGTGTAACATAATAGATCTAATTCTCCTTGTAAGAACCCATACATAGGTCGCCCATCGGTCGGAATCATGGTTGATGGATCAGGTGGATATATATATTAGTAGGAGGATTTCAGAAGTTGTTGGCTTCAATATCTAATCGAAGGTCCTCAAATTCATCGGGTAAATTGCACAGTTATAGGCAGGTTTTAACAGAACCAGGGAATGTCCGTATCTTCAGTGTGGCCCAATTCTACGTGATATATTTTCCTTCACTAACCAAGAAGTTGTTATAAATAATGACTTTATGTCTCCCTATACATATATTGCCTAAAGAGAAGGGAGAAAGTTCATAATGCTCTTTCGTCTGACCTAGTTCATAGCCCTACAGAGTTTTGTTCATAGTGTTCAAAGTGGGAATGATTGAAAATGACCTCTAATGAAGGAAGGTTGGTAATTATAGAATAGAGTATAGAAACACCCCATAGGTAGCCGGACTCATGGTTGGTGGATAAAGCAGGTGGGTCACTAATATATATATGAGGAGGATTTCGGTCGCACCCTTATTAGCAGGAAGCTCCGGGGTATTACATATCTATTAGTAGGGCCCAGAACCTTAGGGAGTAAGCCCCTATCAGAGGATAACCTCAAGGCCTCTCCTCACCTCTAAGAGCAGGTCTAATACCTCTAAGGCCCACAACCTTACAGGGCAACCCTTTTAAGGAAACCTATCAGAGTAATACCTAACCTATCGGAGGTACAACTATGTTGCATTTACCTTAGCTAGCTGGGATCTATAAGTAGTCTTTTATGTTATAGCTCTAATTAGTTCGTAATATGTGACATTGGTAGTGTGGATCGGTGGATATATATATATATATATATATATATATTATTAGGAGGGAATGCTTGAGTAGTCAGGAAGGTAATTAAAGAATTAAGGTGTTCAAGTCTATGAAATTCTGTTCAAGAATGGTAGCAAATCGATCCTTTAGATTAAGAGGCAATATAGAAGCTATCCCCTAGCAAATCGATAGTGAAACCTAGTGGTGAAGGTGGATGCAGTTTCAAGACCAGATATAGATTTTTTTGATCCCGTTGAGAGCATATTTAGATCCAAATCAGGATGCACATGTTTTTCCAGGAATAGAGTCAGCTAAAGTTCGAACAACATCTCGCCTAACATCTAATCCAATTCAATTTCGATAACCACCTGCACCCGTATAGGCAGCATAGGCAGAGGCATGGGCAGAGGTTGAACCAAATACATATCCAGATCCCTTATTTTGTCCCCGTTATTTATCCAGACCCAGATCAAGATGCATATTAAATTCCATAGCCCGTCCCAGGTCATGTTCCATAGCTAGTGACATTCCCCTAGATCAAGAGCCTGTTAAGCCCCCAGTAAGAGCTAGCTTATCTTAATCATAGACTGGTGGACTAATTCCATGAAGCCCAGATCGCTCACACCAAAACATACCTTCTTCGCGATCATACCAACATGGCCTAAAGTTATTGTCCAAGTTGATCGATTGGAAGAAGGGTTAGGGGGTCTGTTGGCGAATGAGCATCCCACGTGTGGATCCAAATAGTATAAGTCTCTCCATTGTCTCTATATACGCAACACTTACCACCTAGATTTTCAATTCCAGGCGTTGCAGCTTTGGATCGACTTGCAAATAGGACTAATGATGTTGTTTTCATTTCATCCTTACTTGGGCTCATGATATTGGTAAATTCCTTAAAACAATTTGGGAATATATACCTAGGTAGCATATTTACTTGTAAAATGGATTATCTGCCTAAGCCAGAGATTACATTGAATTGGAACTATTCGCTCCCTTATGTCCTCTCAATCAAATGGTTGGGACTTTCCCGGACGAACAAAGAGAGGGAAAGGGCTAACCTGCTTAACCCACAACGATTTTGGGAGTGTCAGCTAAAAAAGTTGCTAGCATAACCTAGGTCATCTATAAGTATATAACGCATGAATGGGTAAGCACTATTGCAGATCTAGTAGGCAGGGCCCTTTCTCCTTTGAGTCAAATGCAACAGAGCCTGTAAGAGTCCATCCCAAATCAAGCACATCTATAGTCGACCAGCTTCTCCTCATCCCTTTACCTATCCATGCTAATTTCGGGTCAGCTCCAACTGCTGGCTACTGAATAAACTAAGTTAGATTGGGAAACTTAATCTAATGGTGGTACCGCGACTATGGGTGCTTGAAAATATGGGGGATTAAAAGACTCACGCGCTATGTAGGTGATTCTACGAGAGCAACTGTAGAGAGAGGGAAATGCCCCCGATTCTCCGAACAATATTAGGGGCGGGGGAGCCACTCTATACGCTCTCTTTACCTGCCTAAATGGGTATCTCGATATGTACCCAACCACCCTGCCTTAGAGAACCCTATTGAAACCCTTCCTGAACTTTATATGCTTTCTCTGGGAAACAAACTCTATCTTTCCGAACCCTCATTCTTTGGTTTTCGCCGTCCTTGGCCTCCTATCATTGGGCAGGCAATAAATTGCCTTCCTAATTGACTTATTGGGTGATGGGCTGGTCTTCGAGTTCGTTGCCTCGCCCCACTATTTTATTAAGATAGAAGGTCAGGTGATCCCTCTTAACACCTCCTCACCCTATTGAGATGGTAAATTCAATCAACAATGACGGCCTATCGGGAGTGGTCAATTTCAGAGTGAAAGAGAGGAGGGACGACCCACTCTATTCTTTTGGGGCCCCATAAGGAATCGATACGTACTTAAGCCCTTACCCTCCTTCCTCAGGTGAGCGATTTCATTCCTCACCTTCCTGAGCTCAGGTGACCAATAAATCCCTAAAACAAGTGAGGTGACCGAAGAGTTTTCAATCTCCACACATGCTTTTTTCCCATTAATAGTGTCTTTCCTGCCTAAGGACCTTACCTTCTAGCTAGCTCTTTGAGGGGAACAAATATAGGGTGAGTAAGTGAACTCTCGATCGACCCCCCACCAAATAAGTAAATTGAGGGATAACCTTACCTTCTGTGGACAAGCGAGAAATTACTTCCCATTAACTCATTTATGCAGAACAACCCACGTGAAAGGGTGTAGAGCGAACAAGAATGGAGGGAAGCGGAGAAGAGTAGCTTTATTAGTGGGATCCTAAGCTTGAAGGTTTGAAATCCGTGCCTACCTCTTTATCATTGAGCCATTGATGACTTCCTACTAATTACTGGGGATTTATCTTGCTATTGATCTGAAGGTTTTGAATGAATTGAATGACCTATTCAATTCTTTTTTTACGATAGCTAGTGTAGCCCCATACTGACTATTAAGTCCCCATACTTATTTCCTTGGTACAAAAACTAAGCAAGATAATGGGGAATCTTTGATAGGAAGTCTTTCGGAAACTTTAGTAAGGGAATTTATCCCCTTTTGCAGACTTTAGGTTTTTCATACTTTAGGGAAGAGAATTATGAGAAGAAATCCATGCGAAGGAGCTTCATATTTCGCATACTTTACTTAGCAAAGGTTGTGAAGGAAGAGTCTTGAGCACTATGATCGCCAAGGAGTGAAAGCAATAAGTTTTTTAGTTATTAGGTAAGGGTTATAGTTCTTACCTATCCCTTTAGGGGCTAAAGAGCCTCTATGGAGTGGCTTTGGCAAGGGGTTTCCGGGCCGAGCTATGAATCATTCGGTTCGATAGACCAGACCCCTCCTCAAATATTATCAAATGGAAACTTCTAGGCAATAAATGAAACGATGTGATGCCTAGATGACCCATAGATCATTGTTGGTCCTTATGTCACTTTTTATCCACATAAATTCTTCATTTTATAATGTGCATATTGGGGTTTCAACCATTCCACATCCAAGGAGGAGTAGCTCCTTGCCCTTAGAAAGGCTTGTTAGAGTTCCCATCCTTCCTTAGTTAGGGGGCAGGAGAAGGAGGGGACTTCTACGAGATAGGGATGGAATAAGGCTTGGTAGGCAGTAACTTCCTTAAAGGTACATGTGGCTCTAAGAAGGATGTTTTCAGTGACCTCTGGTTTTATGGAAATGTAAATGGTAATGGTTTTGGAAATATTGACCAAATTCCCCTCCTCAAATGTGTCTGGCATGGGAATATGGTGCTAAAACCAATCCACATGTTCAAGTGGAATAAAACCTTTCACCTCCATGGTGTATTTGTTTGATCCAATGAGAATTTCATTGGGTAGAAACTACGAAAAATGATGGAAGTCATCCTAATGGACATTATGGGCATTCATGGCCTATAAAATGTCTTCATCAGAATGGAAAACACATGAGGTAGAGATAGAAGGATCAGATGACATCATCATTCATGTTTGGGAGGTAGATGAATCATGTGTTTTACTAGTTTGAACTCAAAAGGTGAGAGAAGGAATCTCCATTGGAATAGACCTGATGAAATATTAAACAATGTATATGAGGGATGATCCCATATAGTGAACTTGAGGTGGAGCACCATCACAAACCCCTATTAAATAGAAATCTTGAAAGAAATTTGGGCCTACCTATACCAAATAGGGGATGGATTGAGCACCCCCTAATGTGGGAAATAGATTGCCAGGATTGGATGTTGGATGGGGTTTATAACATGTAAGTTTAGCAAGGGTTACTATTTTACCTTCTTGGGGGAGTTGCATAGTGTTGAGACCAGGAGGTAGCACCTTCATGGAATATATGTATCCCAATAAGCATGGTGTAGATGAAGAGGTGTCCAAAATTGAATGTGAGTCAATACTTTTTCCAACATAGGAACAATGGGAACATTGGGAAGATCCCTTTATGGATAGAGGGAAATATTCAAAGGTGTGTGTAGGGTTATGGTTGGTGGGAACAACTCTCGGGAACCTAGTTTCTTCCAAACCAAAGAAGAATTTATGTAGGTGGAAGCAACTTCATCTATGTGCACCAATGAATAATTAGGTTCTTTACCATGAAAAGAATCTAGAATGAAACTAAAGGGGGTTTCAAACCAAAAATAGGACCAACTGGATGATATCAACATCATGATTAACTTCCCTGGAGACAATGGTGATATTGTTGGCCTCAAAGAAATTGTTAAACATATCCCAAACCTCATTTTTTATGTTGTCTTAACCTAGGATGTCTAGTTTTACAGACTTATGTGACCTGATCTACTATTGGATCAAAATATCCAAATATCTTTAGAAGTTTCATACCCCTATTCCTTTTTTGTATCTTGTCCCAAGATTAGGGCCTCATATCCAGAAAAGCCACATTATTGAAAAGTTGCCTCGAGCTCAGAAGCTTAAATGCATAAGGAAACTCCTTCCTTTTACAAAAAAGAAGAAGCACACATGATCCATTTCCATATTTCTTACATGCATTATCAAAATGTAATGTCCAAAGGCCACAGGGGTCAGGTTGATCCTCCTTACACATCATATTTTTCACTTCCTTCTATTGTGGTTAATTAATAATTTAGAAGGAAGTTCCCAATTCTATCTTAACTGTAGAAGGCAATTTTTATGGGTTATGGGAGTCGATGAGAGTATATGTCATCTTGGGATCTCTATATAAGCGACGACTGTAACCCCCAAATATTGGTATTGTAGCATAGGATAAGTCAAAATGAATACTCTCACCCATGAAAGTTCCCCAATGTCTAGATAAGAGCATTACAAATGTGGGTGGCACATCCACAATTATTACATCCATCTTAACAAACTTTCTTGGTAAATAGAAAACCCTGACCACTATATCTTTAATCATTCCCAGGAATCCGCCCCTGTTGGAGTAAAAGGAATACATGTCCTTATATGGTCTTGTGATATCCAATCCTATCTTTTCCATGACTTCCAAAGGCATCCAAGAATGGGAAGATCCATAGTAATACAAGCAATTATGTAGGTGAATATTTTGGAGCTATAGGGTTATATAAAAAGGTGGAGTAAGCTTATAATTCCCATGTGGAAAAGTTCCTAACAAGATATTGGCCGCACTCATCTTGCAAATTAATCCAAATCAGCTTACAAGGGAACCTCATCATGAGACTCATAACATTTGGAGCTTGAACTACATTTGAGGTGGGAGTTGTAGGTTGAGGTCAGTCCTTAACCGCTATAAAATCGAATACCTATTTTCTAGGAGTGGTGTTCTTAACAACTTCAAAGATGGAAATTGTAATTTGAATATGACTCAGCTCATTCTTGATGTCAAAGGCTAGAGGTGCTAGAGAGACTATTTTATGGGTCTTTACAATAATAGGAGGTCTGGTTAGGATGGCATTTAGTTGTTGCCATACAAGGCACTTGTCATTGGACCCAACAACATGGGTCTTCTTGGGTTGTTCAACAATCTTTGGTTCTTCTCTGATTGGGACAACATGCTTCTTAAAGTCTAGGGCCTTAAGGGTTTCCTCTTTCCTTGTGCCTTAAACACTCTCCCATTTGCATCATCTCTTTTTCAATTTGGTAATTTCAATCTTGGCCTAAGTTCATATTTTCTCCTTACTTCTACCATGATATTGTCAAAGACCATATTGATATGGATATGGGATCAGTCAAAAGGATGATCATTCTCGAGCAATATTGTATCATTCTTTATTACCTCCTCTCCATGTATCATAAGTAGATTGATTTAAGAAGAGGGGAAGGAAAATTCGTATGCCATATTAATATTGTCATCAGGGTGAAAAAGTAGATTACAATCAGGTGGTTTATCTGCAACATATTCAACATATTGCTCATAATATTCCCCATAGTAGGATGGTGCATATTCTACTAAGTTTTACCTTCACTTATAAGACTGTGGAACATCTTAGTCTTACCTACCCTCCCTTTAGAGTGGTTGGGTGGCTACCTGAGAAATGAGGATAATTTCTGGTAGGTTATTCTGCACTCTAAGGGATGGAACTAAAGAGGAATGACCAAATTGTGCTTGTTTTACCTTTGTAAAATCATTGGCCATAGATTTCAAAATTCTGTAACCTCTTCCATGGAGAAAGGTTCTTGGCCAGCAGAAGGGAACTCAAGTTCCTTACCCCTTCTCCTATCAGGGATATCTCCTCTATCAGGAGGATCATATATGGTTTTGGGTTGTATTCCCGAGGCCCTCATATTGCTTTCTAGGTCTTCAACGTAATTAAACATTGCATCAAGATCAGTGGATTTATTATCCCTCAAAATGTAAAGAAAACTTAGATTCAAAAGCAACTACATATGATACCATAGCAACTAGCTGGGATGGTTTTATCATTTCAAGAATCCGGTAAAACAGTTTACAAAATAGACTTGTAAACTAAAGGACTATATAACCATTATTCCTCCTTAGAGTACTTAACTCTATAATATAGTCTCTATTGTCCTCTTGACTCCTCTATTGGCGACCGTTCCTTACCACTGGGGACCATAGACTGAATGGATCCTTCTTTCTTAACAAAATGGATGAAAGACCAAGCAATTGGACTTGAGGAAGGAAGACCCCAAGCTACAGGAAGGACCCACCATGAAGCACCTACCTGGTGAGTACGTCTTGAGGGCAGCCAACCCGCACTTAACGAACCAAGAGCCTTGCCTAAGAGTGGTAAGTCTTACTATTAGGAGATTGACCTAAGAGCGGTAGGTCTTACTATTGAATATTTTTATTGGACTTGAGGAGCTTGACCAACTTAATTGAACACTTGGCCTAAGAGCGGCTTAATGAACCACCTGGCCTAAGAGCGACTTAATGAACCACCTGGCCTAAGAGCTATTGGATATCCTGACCTAAGAGTGGCTTAACAGACCAACAACCTTGCCTCATGACTTGCCTATCGAACCAGGACTCACTGGCCTCATGAATCAGATCAGGACTGCCATCAGACCTAAAACATACACCTCTTGTCTTTATTATTTATTTGGATGAGACCAACCAACCAGTAGGTCATATCTTAGCCCTTGTATATGTTCTTTTTAAAAGAAAGGACCAAATCTAATGGATATTTTCATTGGTAGTTTGGTTTCATGCAGAAATTGGCCTCAATTGGTGTAACCAGAGATTGAAAAGACAGGTTTACTAACTCAAAGCATTAGAGAGGAAATCCCTAGCTGCTAGATTGCTTGGTTTGATGGCTTGGCTTGGTAGGTGAGATGGATTAGATACGGATGGGTGCTTGGTTTGATGGCTATGGCGATGGGAAGAATAGATAGCATTATGATAGTAAGCTAGCGATGGTTCAGGTTCGTACACAACATCTCAGCCCAACAACTAGTACGAGTCACGAGGGACATCTTCTCAACCCACGAACTCGCTTAGGAGGTTTTTCGTTTCATTCGGCCACTTCTAAACCTTATATGATCATTCGATCACACTACTTATAATACCCCACTCATTGTCGTTCCGCAACACCCAGTATTTCTCCTTCTTCTTTTCGGTTAGTATCAATCCTACTATCCTTATCCTGTCTATCCCGCTTCCAGCCGACAACTTCCATCCCAAAAACACCAAGCGTAGGAGAAAGGCTTGTCAGTCTATCAGTCAGTCTCTCTAGCATGAAAAGAAAGGCTATTTTACTATTCCAACTCGGAGCGTGAGAGAGAGGAGATTGGCCTACCTTCTTGTCTTTATTTCTTGCCTAAGAGCATTAGTGAGCTTACTAAACTGCCTATCTTGTCTTTCTCGGCCACCTTGAAGGCATATCTAGTAGCTTCTATTAAGTGTACTTTATAATAATGAGGGTTGGTAATAAAAAAATTGCCCAAAGGTGAGTGATAAAAAAACTGCCCAAGAGGTGGAAATAGTAACTCCACTGGTTGGAAACAGTTACTAATGAGGGTGGAAACTGAGACTAAAGGGTAGGTGAAAAGACTGCCATAGGGGAGTGGAAAAGGTAATAAAAGGTGGGTGAAAAGACTACCCCAAGGTGAGTGGAAATGGGGAAGAAACAGTGGGTTGAAATGTATATTACGGAGTTCGGGCCCGTAAAGTCTCCCATGAGGTCTCGACTTGTTCACATTACAAATCACAACACCATGAAACCATCAATGAGAGCAAGTACATGTGGCTTACTCATAAACCAATTCCCATTATAAATGTTCCCATGGATTCAAAGTGTTCTCATTTCTTTACCCATGCGGATCTCCTTTTGGTGGTGTTGGTGTGATGGGACTTTCCTTATGATTTCTATTTTAGGGTCTCCTCGGTTTAGGGGAGGCTCAGATGACATTTGGAACCAATCAGTTGTGATAGATAGACCATGAACATTTGAATAGAGCTTGGAATGAATAGACCACTAAGATTACCACCTTGCTTGGACTTGGATGATAACAATTTGATCATTCTTGGATAAGGAGGAGATAGGAACAAACACATCATCTAGTTCAGTCTAGTTCTATAATCAATGGATACAAAGACAACATCAACTTCAAGTTCAGTAGAGTGAAATCATCATCCATCGAGTACTGATCTTGTATCTTGGGGTTCGGGTTGGGATAATCATAATATTTTAGCATCTGTAAATCCTAATAAAAAACCTATTTATGATTTAAGAATGTTGAGTATAATGACATTGATACATTTTCTCTCTATGAAACTTGGATTTTATGTATTAATGTTGCGACGTTGATGCGCGGACACCTCGAATATACTATGTGGGACTGGGAATTCTTCTTATTTCATGGGCTGGGTAAATCATTCTGTCATGATATATTAAGTCTCTATTGGTCTTGGTGTAGGAATATCATAGCCTTGTAAGCTGATTGTAATGTTTGATGCTTGGCTATGAATTACTGATATGATTATTAATTGTTATGATTCGAGCATCCAAATTAGGCTATGATCTTGAAATGATTGGTCATGGTGCGTAGATTGGAATAGGAATTAGTTAGTCTTCTTAGTATTTATAGTAATAGAGAAATAATGAAACAAGACCAGGAGACCTCCTATCCGCCACCCAAAACCACAATGAAACAGGCCTTATATAACCTTTTCTTTAGCTCAAAACCCTAGATCCTAATCCATCCATACACCCTTACATCAACCCCAACAACCCTTAAGAACCACCAAAGAAATTGACTCTTCATTTTAACCACAGGATAGATACATACATATAAATACATATCAAAAGAAATTGACTCTTCATTTTAACCACAGGATAGATACATACATATAAATACATATCACAACAAGATAGAAAGATTTATTGGCTCTTAGGTTCTCCTTGTATTTAGATTTTTCATTCCATATTCTATCTTATTTGGGATGCCATATTAGTAGGATATATATCCTTACTTGGGTTTAGTAGAGATAGGTATTTAGGATTTTATATCTTTTTGGTTTCAATCAAATTGACACTTAGACCTCCCTATTTCGATATTAGCATATGTTCCTAGTCAAGTTGTTCCGGCATAAGCCTTTGTTCCGACATTTGTACATGTTACTACTACTTATGTTCTGGCATAAGCAATTGTTCCAATAAGTAGTGTTTTGGGATCTGCACATGTTCCTAGTTATGTTGTTCCAACATCTGATGGAGTTCCAATAAGTGTTGTTCTGCCAATAGCTATAGTTCTGACTCGCGATATTCCGATATTCCATGTAGTTCCCACTTGTGTTAATAAGGGTGTTTCAAAGAGTTCAAGTGTTCCAACGCCACTCAAGTTGGTAAGATTGGTTTCACCAACAACTAACGTGGTTCCAATTCGTTCCAATCTTCCCCACTGTAAGTATTCTGCTCCACTTCAATCCTAGTAACTGTAAGGTCCGTGGATCCCGTAGCCAGTCAAACCGCAGGCATTAAGCTTCAAGGTGCATCGCATCGATCCAGTGTCACGCTAAAAGCTAGGTCTTGCTAACGCATAAGGAATATATGGTAATGGCATGGATTCTTGTCATTATCTGTATAGTCATAACCATATCTTCATTTATTGTAGTGATTCCCCTAGTCATTCCAGTTGAATCCATTCCGCATGTAAAAGCCAACATTAGTATATTAAGTCGTTGAAGCAGTGAAGGCACCATCTATAGCAGTTTCCCAAGTTCCATATGTTGCATACCCTCCATCTCTAGATCTAACACCAGTAGCTTCCTAGCAGTAGGGTCAATAGCATAACCAGTGGTTTACCCATAAGCAGTCGTTGATGTAGTCGTTGATTCCGTAGTTTAAGTGTTTTAATAAACAACAGAAGCAAGAGTAGCAAATTGAGAAGTAGATTCTATATATTAAGTAGTTGATCCAGTAGAGACAAAGGCTCATCTAGGAAAGACAGATGAAAAGGATACAGTACCTAAAGCTAAGCAGGAGCAGTAGAAGAACCACCATCAACAGAAGCAAATGTAGATATAGTTCCAGGTCCAGTAGCACCCGTAGCAGAGCACCTAATTGACTCAGTTTATAAAGCAGATCCAACTCCAGTTGTATTTGATCGAGTTGATATTTATCCAGAGGATATTATTTAAGTAGTCACTACAATAATGTGGATCAAATATCCCACCTATATATTAGAGTGAAATGGTACAGGGATAAGCATATAGGATAGCTAAGTACTAGATATCTGTCATTGGGGGCATCCGAGTAACTCAGGCCTACCCGTAAACAAGGGGTGACTTACTTATCCAATGTGTTCCCTACTCATGGGAGGAAATATATGCTATAGCCCCTTCAATTGATACCTTTCAATAGGCTATGCAACTAGATTCTTCGCCACTGGATCTTTCACTGGAATATGGGTATCAAGGAATTCTAGTGGTATATAAATGAAGTTCAATATAATAGGTATGTATATCCCTATAGTTGGAGAAAGGATGTATATATATATATATATATGGGATACTATATAAAATTACCATAGCTAGCATATCCAAGGTAGTGATGACATTTACAATAGCTACCAAGGTCAAGTATCAAGAGGGAACGCATGAGAATTTATGTCCTTAGCAACATTGGCTTTGTTTAAACATACCGTGTAAACGGTCTATAGACTAGCGGACCATAACTAAACCAAAGAACTCTTATTTACCTTGGGATTACATTTAGTCTCACTATATGTTGGGCTACTGGTACTTTTCACCATATACTCACTATAACATATGACCTATCCCCTTTACATCTGATCCAGGGGATCAAATTTTGCTCAAAAATTCAAAGTGCTCGGAATCGCTTCAAATCGAATGAAAGCGTAGGCCTCATCGTTACTAACCCAACGCAACTCGTTTGGACTCAAACGGACGTCGGGAGCGAGAGATACCACGTTATGTTCAAAATGGCAAACAAGCAAAAAAAAGAGATGCTGACTGTACAGTCCGTATAGTCCGTACGGCTGCTGACGTGGCAGTCCGTACGACACATGGCAGAGCTGAGTGGCATAGTTGCTAGATTTGGATGAATAGTATTGTGACATGTGGCAGATTGTGGTTGGTTGTATGGTGCCACGTGGCCCAGTCATGGGCTGCCACGTGGCACTATATTATTGGTTGCTTATTTAAAATATTATGGAGTCCTCCAGACTCGAACCCTGGACCTCTCCACCATACAAAGATTTGGAAAAGGCTGCTCAACCGGCATGCCACACATTAGTACTTGTTACATGAATGGTTTAATTTTTATTTGAATTTGATTTATGTGTGGTTTGGCACGGGGGTCGGGCTGGGGTTTAGCCCCAACTCGCGGTTATATTGTTAATCCATATGACCTGACTCCACATTCACGCGGGGTTTCAAACGGTTAGCCCACGGTTTCTATACACACTCCCATGTGACCACTATATAGAGTTTGCGCGTGGGATTTGGTTTGAAATGGTTACACAACCACGCACCCGATACGTGCTATAACCCCATTCGCTCTTGGAACCTAGCCTTTTGTGCATGGTCATATGACCCATGTGTCCACGGGTTTGGCGGTTAAGGGATAGGCGCACCCATAACTGTCCTACAATTTGCATAGTTATGCGGTTGCGTCTGGTGCTGAGTTTTTATGCTTAAATGTGCGTGGGGGCTAGGTTGAGCCAAGAAGGGTGCAATTTGTAGATGCATAGACAACAAGTTTGAAGGGGGACTTCCGGGAAGCCTATATTCTTCAATTTTTTACCAAACGAGGTGCCGAAAAAACCCAACTAGGGGTTTTTGGACGTTCTGAAGCCATTGGAGCAGTCTATTTGGCATTTTGAGCATTGTAAAACACATTTTTGGAGCAGTTTGAGCAAATAATATAAATGATCCATTGGAAGCTGGACCAGGAGATGTAGCTCAAGAGAGGGGTGAACTCCTTTATCATTTGTTGTGTTATGTGTTTTCTGTTCACTATTATTGGTGTTGTTTATATGCATCTTTGATGAGTAATTTTCATGAAAGTTGTGTTGCAAATTTGATCCATTTGCATTTTAACACATAAATTTTACTTGCAAATATTTACAAGAATACAAGTCTTCTTCATTTTTAGATCAATTTG
The DNA here is from genome assembly GCA_010110895.2 of Picea sitchensis. Classification (NCBI taxonomy): domain Eukaryota; kingdom Viridiplantae; phylum Streptophyta; class Pinopsida; order Pinales; family Pinaceae; genus Picea; species Picea sitchensis. The sequence goes on along the minus strand of SNQJ01S0156358.1, from coordinate 176 downwards.
GTATCAGAGCACTGGTTTTTTAAGACTTGATTGTTTGCAAGTGTTTTGTTTTCTAATGCTCACAAGGTTGAAACTCACAAGAGGAGAAGGTCAACTTGTAGAGCCAAGTTCTCATCCTTCAAGGAGGAAGCATATATCATCACCGCAAGTTTCAAGGAGGCATTCACCAAGTATGG
>SNQJ01S0156357.1:0-22311 GCA_010110895.2 Picea sitchensis | reverse complement strand
ACTGAACAATCAACTTCTTTCCTTCTGCGTCAGCTCGACTCTCTCACCTGTTGAACCTTCTCTATCGCTTGTGGGTAATGATGAATCCTCTAACTTATAACGACATGTCAAGGCCCCTTTTTAGTCATGTTCTCCTTTTTTGATCACCTGCCAAGCCCAGTTACCCTCTCGGCTCTGCACTTCTTCCTCAACCTTTCCCTCCCGGCAGCCCCCTGTACAACCTCTGTGCACTCCTTGCGCATTGTATTACCATGCGACGCAGGCCCATAGATCCCTATACCTGCCCAGCCTGCGCTTTGGAAGACATGCATGATCAATTTCAAGGTCTGCAGACTGAGTGTCGACGCATGGAGGAATGTTCAGAATCAAGACACCTGGAATTGTAGCAGGAAAATCGAGCAATTTGGGATAATATGGCTGAGGTTCAAAATCAAATGCAGCAATTGGAAACCAGACATAATCAAGAACTGGATATTTCTCTTGGGGGAATTAACTGCAACATGAGGAAGATAGGAGAAATCACCCAACGCTTGGGCAACCCCCAGCAACAAGCCCGCTTAGTAGGCACGGATGAATCCTAGCTTCCTTCAACTTTTCACTCGGTGACCAACAATGATCAACACGTTCCAACGGCTCCTGGTTTCTCTGATCGCTTTTGGGAAGGGGATAATCAAGCTCATAATCAAGGGGAAGCAAACTAAGCAGAGGAGAGACAAGCACCATACCAGGACGATCTAGGCTCACCCCACACTTAGCTCAGGTCCTCCATGAAATGCAAATTTCTGATTTTTCTGAATAGCTTTATAGCCATTTTGACATGGCAAGTTTGTAGTCCTCATAATACAATGACCAATTTCTATACTGGCATAAAAAGGCCCATTTGTAATCACGACATTAGCAAAAGGATAGAACCCTGCAGCCTGTCCCTTTTTGTATTTCTGGCAATTTTTGATAATATATAAAAACACCCGTTTCTGTTCAAAAAACATTATAGCTAATTACGACCTAATTGAAAGTGTGGCCTTGATAACAAATCCCTATGCAAATAAAAAACCCAAAATTGGACCCTAAATCATCGCTTGAAAATTTGTTTAGTAACTTTTTTTTTTAATTTATATTAAAAAATAAATAAAAAGAAAGGAGAAAATATTCAAAATAATGAAGATAAAAACACATTTAAAAAAATATATTAAAAAATAAATTAATTAATTAAAATTTCCCCAGAAAACAATAAAGTTAAAAAAAAGCATAGAAAGACCCATTTGTAATCACGGCATTAGCAAATGGATAAAACCCTGCAACCTGTCTCTTTTTTATAATTCTGGCAAATTTTGATAATATATAAAACACCCGGCTTCTCGCTCAAAACATTATTATAGCTAATTACTACCTAATTGAAAGTGTGGCCTTGATAACAAATCCCTATGCAAATAAAACCCAAAATTGGATCCTAAATCATCGCTTGAAAATTTGTTTAGTAACTTTTTTTAATTTATATTAAAAAATAAATAAAAAGAAAGGAGAAAATATTCAAAATAATGAAGATAAAACATTTAAAAATATATTAAAAATAAATTAATTAATTAAAATTTCCCTAAGTTTTGAGGTTCAATTATTTAATTAATTAAAAAAAAATTTTTTAAAAATAGAAAAAAAATTTTTTTTTTATATTTTAAAAAAACAAAATTCATTTTTTTAACTAAAAAAAAAATTTCAAAAACTCCCTAAGCTAACACTTTATCTCCAAAAACATTTGAAAAATTAAAATACAATTATATATATATATATATATATATATATATTACCGTATTTTAAGTTTTAATAAACAAACACATATTATCATCGCTTTTGACAATTTTAAGTTTTTTAGCATTTTTTTTTATATTTTAGGTGTTTTAATTTGTTTTATGACGATGATGATTAACATCCACTCAAACCAAATTGGTTCATTAGACCTTAAATTTGTTTTTATTTTCTTTTATTTTCTCATTTTTGCATATATTTTTGCTTTTTTTCCTCTGGCTTTATGTTTTTCTTAAGTTTTTTATTATATAATTTTATTTTTTAATTTTGAAATTTCAATTTTTTATTTTCTTAGTTTTATAGTTTTTAATTTATCAAAGAAAAATTGAAATGTATATATTTTTGCTAAATAATTAAAAGGTATTACTTAACTACAATGATTTTCTATCAATTAAAGTAAACATAAAAAATGTGTTAAAAATTATATTTTCCACTATATTTAAAAATATGGAACCACAAATTAATTATGAAGACGAAAAATCTTAATTTCAAAAAAGTAATTGCTAAACAATATTTTTAAGATTGAAAGAAGCATGAACAAATGACTAAAAATATCGCTAAAAAAAAAATAAAAATAAATAAAAAATAGGATGGAAAACAAACATTTAAAAAAAAAAAAAAAAAAAAAAAAAAAAAAAAAAAAAAAAAAAAACCACCTAAAAAGGGAGGTGCTACCAAAAGAGTAATTCATTTTTAAAACGGGTAAAATGTGACCCCAAAAAAGTTCTCTAAGTTGGTAACTATGTTTGTTAGGAGCTAACCTCCCTACCCTCAAGTAGGTAGACAATTGTTTTCTATGTAATAAATAAGTAAATAAGGCCTATATAATAGCCTGAATGAGTCAAATGTAAGAAGATCAAGCTTTCGCTCTAGAAAGATCTTCCTCTAGAATGTTCTTTAGAAGATATAGAATTGAAGTACAAATAGAAGTAGAAGGCATGAAAAAGTATTGTCTTGAGAATTACTCTAATAGAGTTCTACTCCCCATCGAGGTTTCCCCTCAAAGAGGGAAGTGAACTTAGCTTCCTATCAATAAAGGTACCATTTTGGTGTTTTGGTTTCATCTACTTTGTTGTCTTTGTTAGTACTATTTGAAGCACATTTATGTTTTATACTTATTATAATACATCTGATATCTAACAAGTGGTATTAGAGCACGTTCCTCTACAAAAACTATGGGAATTTGTTTTCAAGGTGTTAACACTAGAAGTCACCCCCTGATTGTAGGGGAGGTAAGCTCAGCATCACCAACTCAGTAAATGTAAAATGTAAATGAGTTTTAAGAGACCAAATGAAGAAGACTCAATGAAAATAACATTCTAACTCAGAAATCTAGACTAGCATCCACAAGCAATTGAGGTCTTGGATTAAATTTAGTTAGTAAGTTGGAGTAAAGGTGAGTAGAAGAAAGACTTTGGTGAGAAAGGTGTAGAGGTCTGCTATGAACATCAAGTTTTCTAGTAGCCTAAGGAGGAAAACTCAAACACAAGATCCTCTGATTCAAATTTCAAGGAAATGAAAGAAATCATAACAACATTATAATCAAACATTCATAATACTACAACAATCCATGTGAATTAGCCAATCATGAACTCTCTTAGTATTAGAGGCAACAAGATGGAGTAAGAAAGATGACTTAGATTAATCAAGAAGTCTCAAATCAGACATATAACCAAAGAACTAATGTTCTTCATCAAAATATTACAATAGTGTGGGAGCCTAGCTCAACCATTCGACCTTTAACAAAATATCAAACCGCCTATAAACAATTCAAAGAATAATTGTTGCAACCACTAGGAGTGTGATCAAACCACTTCCTTCAAAGCCTTCTTCAAAATGACACCGCTTTGTCGACAGTAAGTTTTCTCATATCGGCTAAGTCGTGCGCTATGTGATTTACAGTGAAAAAACTTCTTCCATGGCGAAGCTTCAAATCGCCGCTCATGGTTGTGCTCTACAATGCTTTCCATTTATGGGGTGAGATGAGGTCTCAAATTCCACCCCCAATCTTCAATAACTACCTTCATTGGGATCGTGGATATTGGCCCGACACTCGTGAATGTTTCCAAAGTGCCATACAAATTTTTTCGAGTCAATCCCGACATCTCGATGCCAAGAATATATTCTTTTGTGACCAATACAGACGCTTTCTATCTTTGGCGCAACTCCTCTATCGCCCATATTCACCGCGGACCTTAGGCCATGACCAGTACTATGGCTGGACAGCAGGTATGGCTCAAGGGTGGTTTGAAAGAAAACCACTTCTGTCCCCGCAATTCACCATGAACCACATTCCCCTTTCCAAAAACCACAGTTTCGATTGAGGCCCACCCTTGAAATTTTAAACGTGCGCACTTCTAACCCCACAATGGAGCGCGACCATTGATATTATGATCTGGGATGAGGCTTCCTGATCAACGACCCAACCGGTGCTTTCTTTATATCAATCTGATCAGATCTTCCTTTTTCAAATCAACGACCGAGATATGCTTTCACAATGAGCCTTTGAGAATTTCCACTCAAACCACATTTCCTCTAAGCAAAACCTTCTGGAGTCGAGGGATTTGATGATCGCAGAGACTTTCGATTTGATGACCGAGATCCACTTCACTGGACTTCGAAAATCAAAAACTCAAACTGACTTACTTCCATGCACCCTTTGCATTCGGAGCTATGGATCCGATGACACATGGCTCGCTGATCAATCCACTCGTGATCCATTGAGCCTTTGGGACTCGACCTTCTGTGATTTCTAAGCACTCTCATTTCAAATCTCTGAAGCTCATTTCCCCAAAATCTTGGATCAATTGTCACCTGTCCCATTTAAGATCAACGACTCGTATTCACTTTTATTCACTTCGGGGCCTTTTGTTTTTGCACTATACTTTGTGCAAGTTTTCACTGAATGTCCGCGGAGCCACTAACTGGACTGCCTCTAATCTTCACCACCGAAAGATTAAATTGTCTTTTTCAGTTTTCAAATATCGGGGTAAACAACCGCTTAAAATCTACGCTTTGTGTTTTATGGTTGCGGACCTGCCACAATCAAGGATTTGGACGACCGGCTAGATGAGAACAAAGGAGACTAGGGCGCATAAATCCAACAAGGGCAAATAAAAATGATTTTATCGGCCGAAGAGGAAAAAACTTCAAGACTCGGCTTGCAAAAAGGAGAGAGACAAGGAAAACTATAGACTGTTTAGGTAGAAACCACAAACCCACAGAGTCTAACAACAAGTTCCTATGATAAATTTTATTCATTGTGGGATCGTGATGCTCCTCATGAAATGCTAAGAATCAAGAGTTCCAAGGTTTTAGTTTTTGGTTATGGATTCTTATTAAAACCAAAGTAAAAGGAAAAAGATATTTCCAATGACACAGCCACTTCAAGCTCACTTAAAAAACTTCTTATTTAAAAATGCTCATTTGCTGTATATCAAAAACTTCAAAGATCCTCCAAATCCGTGAACTTGTGGGCAGTGTTTTCTGAAAAACTTCAAAAATTTTGAATCCGCCAATCCACAAGGCCTCAAATTTACTGTTTTTGCCTTTATCTTGTTTAAGTACATCCCACTTGAGTACTAGATCTCCCACCTAGAAATCCTCCTTTGGCTACCTTCTCTTATCAAAGGCCCTCTGATCTTCTCATAAGATGGTCGTGTGCTTTGTCTAGTAGTTTCTCTCTAGTCTGATGCACTTCTACTAGTTGTTGTATTCTCCTAATCATATCATTTGGTTCTCCTTGGTAGTCTTGGAATAATTTCACCATAGGTATGCTTAAGAAGGAAATGGCTTCAACTCTGTATACAAGTTGGAAAGGAGAGCTACCAAGAGATCTCTTTGTTGTGACTCTATCAGCCCAATAATGAAAATTTGCTTCAAATCCCATGCCTTCCTCTTGTTGTTGTCCTCCTCTCTAAAGCCTTTTTGATGATCTTAACAAGGCTCTTGTTAGAGGACTTTACCAGTCCCTTTGGGATAGTATGAGAATCAATGTGATTCCAAATTGTTTACAAAACTTAATCAATGGTTCATCCTTGAAAGTTGCAACATTATCAATGACAATTTTGTTTGGACAACCAAATATTTCCACAATAATATTTCAAGAAACCAATTTATTATCTTGTGGGAAGAATTTCTTGTGGGGATGGCTTCTATCCATTTGGTTAAATAATCTGTTGCAGTTAATATGCACCTTTTTTGACCACTTGAAGGAGGATAATTTCTCCAATAAATTCCAGCCCCACTGCTGAAAGGGTCTCAAGCTACCACATTCTTTAATGGCAAAGACTTGTGATGTTGCTTTCCAGAGAATTTCCGACACTTGACACAATCCCTAATCTTTCACACACTGAAGAGACTAGGCCAAAAATACCCTGAGAATCTCAGAGGTTGTGGTTCTCCAATAATGATGCCTCCCACATAAAATGTCATGAAAAGCATACATAATCTTTTGGGCTTCCTATGTCTAGACATCTCAAAAGCACTTTTAAAGGGTCTTTCCAATATAAAACTTGATCAATCAGACAAAATTTAAATGATTTTAACTTCAAATGTCTTACCTCACTCTTTCCCATGCCATCAGGAGACTGTAACTTCTATAGGAAAAATATAACTTTGTACCAAGTGCATTCTACAAATGGGGGTGTGACTTTAGGATATTCATCAGAGAACTCAACTTGCTAATTATCTGAACAATTGTTGATGAAATAACCTCAAAATATTTATAATTAGATTCAGCCAACAACTTGGCTAAACCTTGGCCTTTAAATGGCTTGGTGGGTTTTATTTATAGATCAAATTCAAGGATTTTTGGCAATCCACTTGGTCCTTCTCCGCCCATGTCGGTATCGAGGATCTCCTCACGTAGGTTGAAGGGACATATGTAATGGGTTTTGAATGTATAATGTAATTTTGAAAGCATAGGTCCGCTTTTCCATGATGTCACTTATTTCAACATCTCTCAAATACCCCACCAAAAAGGAAATGGTTGCCTAACCCTTCTGCATTTTTCTCATAATAAAACAAGCATTAACAGGTCAAAATGAAGCAAAAGAGAAATTCGAACCCTTTGGAGAAGTTAGGACTAATGAGCAATGTGTGGTTCAAATAAGGCTTCTTTATTTTGTTGTCAAAAGAGTTAATGGAATTTTAGAACCATTGATTTCATTATCTTTCCTCGACATGGTTGTGATAAACTTCACCAACTCTGCAAAATTTCAAAATGTTCCTTATCGTAGGTCTAATTTTCCCCAAGAAAGCTTTGAACTTTCTCTTGGACTAGGAGTGACAAAGTTTGGATATTTCTAAATTTCTTTTAATCAATCCTTACTCCCCAAATGTAATAATAATGCTACTCCACACTTCTTTCATGGAAAATAATGATTTTTTGGATTTAGAGAGAGGCTAAATCTTCTACACTTCAAGAAGAATCTTTTCAGATGATCATAATGTTCTTATCAGATTGTGAGAAAAATTTTATTTCATCCAAATAGATGACTACAAACTGGTCCTTCTCTCCACTAAAACTGCCCATGGCTCACGAAGACCTCCTCCATTCATTAATCCAAAGGGCATCTTAGCGTGCATGAATGTACCCCAAGGAGGGTGAAGGTTGTCTCTCTCTGTCTTCAGGTAAGATAGAGACTTGATTGTAGCCGAGAAGACATCAATCATAGACATCCTGTATGCAACTGGCCACCCTCTCCTCAGAATATGTGTTCCATCTTAGGCAAGGAATAATTATCTTTCTTGGAACTTCTATTAAGATTTCTAAAATCAACACAAAGTCCGATTTCTCCATTCTTCTTTCCTCACTTGGACCAAGTCAAGCACCCACTGTGAAAATCTCAAAGGAAGGATAATTTGGCATCCAAAATCTTTTTAATCTCTTTTTCCATAATAGGCAAGAGTATAGGATTTATTTGTCTCAATTTCTTCCTAAATGGCTTGGCTTCCTCTTTCAAAGGGATCTTATGCTTGATGATACTTGTGCCATATGTTATGAGGTATTCATATATGTCCGTAAAAACACATCATCAAATTCTTTAAAACTCAACAGATTCATCTCTTTGTTCTCTCGATAGGTTGCTTGACAATTTGACAAATTTTGGTCCCTTCTCTGCACTCAATACACTCGCATAAATCAACTTTACCGCTTGAGCGCTTTTAAACTTATTGCCACATCATTCCTATTGAACAATCTTTCTAAAGGAGCTAGTTCCTTGTAGGTTGTTAGGCAACCCAACAATATGTGATTAGAAATTTTATTTAAAAGCAAGATATGGTTACTTTCAGATCATGATCCCTGGACAATGTGTAATGCAACAAAACATTGGACAAGACTCAAGAAAATTTCTGATCCTAAGATCATCCTCAAATACCTTCCAATGTTCTACTTTCAAGTATAAAGGGTCTATATTTCAATTCTACATCATACCTGATTTTAGGTGGCAAAGAGATTCTGAAATGGCTTGTTCAAACAACCAAAGAATCAACCATGTTATTCTCCCTTCTTGGAATAAACTAAATGTTGAAAGCTAAGAAGAAATTGTCAATTAGGTGCCACACCTCATTCCTGAAAGTCCTAAGCCTAGGATGCTTAGCTTGGTAAATACTTTTGATCTAATGAACAATTAGCTCTACATATCCAAATACCATAACTCTTCTATCCCCATACCTTTTGCAACCTTTTAAAGGCTAAAACAAGAGCTTCTATACTGGCCACATTGTTGGTATCTTCACCACTTGTAGGGACAAGGGTGTTGGTCTCTGACACCTACAGATTCACTCCAACACCAACACATTCCTTAGAAGAGGCTCCCAAATAACATCTTCCAAACAAGGGTAGTTGGAGGGAATTCACAAAAACAATGGATTGTTTTCTTATTTCAAAAGGAGGTTCTGGAGTATCAATCAGTTGCAATATGATGGATCCTAAATCAAAAGAAAATAGGTGGTTGTGGGTTTTCTTCATCACCGATGATGTAATGAGTTGTGATTTCCTCAGAGAGTCTCCTCTCTTTGTCTTCAATTTCCTAATATAGGAATGGTGGTAAAGGAAGGTCCATCCGCAAGGTTCCCCCAAGATTTATCCAATATCTAGACAGGAGCATCCCGAATTTAGGGGGAACATAAACCACTATGATATCCATGACTACACTCTTCATAGGCAGCTTGGAACAGGACATAGCTGCCTTGATAACCCCAAGGAAGTTCGATCCTTCTAGAGTTGAAAGAATACGTGTCATGATAGGTTTTTGTAACCTCCAACTCAAGCTCATCCATGACAATTTTAGTCATAAGATTGTGAGATTCCCTAACTATCAGGAAGTTATTCAACACCTTATCATGGATGTTCAATGAAGTGTAGAAGAAGGGGATTCATCTCTATCCTCTATCAAAGGCCCTAACATGACAACTAACTTTTCATCTTGCAAATTGACTAAATCTGTGGGATGAGACGAAGGTTCAAGATGCCACACTTTGGAGAGGCAACTTCTGAAGTCTTCATGCTTGACCAAATCTAAAAGGGGTACAAGGATCCTAATATTTTGAATCTCTTGCTCAAAGCTATAAGAGGAGGGAGGCTTCAAAATCTCCTTCACCTCTAGGATAGGAATTTTGACCATTGGTGGGGGACTGTGTGCTTTCCTCTCTTTGTTTCTGTCTGCCATATCTTTAGCAGGTTTCTCAGCTCTAGCAGGCTGCTCAAGAATGGCAGGCGTTGCTTCTTTCTTCTTGGATCTGAGGTTATGTCTATTCAGATCATTGTTGGTCTTTTCCCCTTTGCTCATCTCATTCAGTTGATCACTTATGAGGGCCTCTTCGTATGCAGACTGAGTTAAATGAGGGGACGAAGAGGTATCTCCAAGGCAATGGATCTTAGGATCAATATCTTCTTCCTCTTCATTTTCATCAGTAACCAGGTTATTTTGGAGAGGAGTTTGGATTTTCTGATCATCTATGTCCCTGTTTCTTTGATATCTTTGAATGATCTGAGGGGCATTAGTTGGTATTTTGAAACTACCCTTATTCTCAGTATTTTGGGAATTCCTATAGCTCTACTTTCCTTCTAATTCGATATTTTCCATTCTAGCAGAAAGTGATTTTAGTATCTTGGTTACTTCATTCGTTTGAGGGGGGGGGGGCAACAGAGGAACTAGAAGTTGGAGTTTCATACCTACCTTTTAATCTGTCTCTATCAACTTTAGTCCTAATTTTGTCAGCTACCAATATATTGGATTCTACTTCAAGGGCTGCATCTTGCATATGAGCCAAGGAGGTAGCTCTTCTTTCTCTCAACATGAGGCAAAAATCAGGGTCAAAATCATTAGCATAAGTCATCTTGGCAGAGGTTTCTGTAGGTTTAGTTTCAGCGAGAATATTTGTATACATCTTATTAAATCTCTTCGAGAAGTCTGAAACAAATTCCCCCTCTTCTCTCTTAAGTGCCCCGAATTCTGTAATATAATAAAAGAGATCTTTTTTATTCCCCCAGTGTCTTCAGAATGAATCATTGAGAGCAACAATCCCATCAATAGATCTAGGAGGAAAGTCCTTAAACCAGTCCCTGACATCACCATCAAGGCTCTTTACAAAAACTCTCATCCACACATCTTTATTTTCGATGACCTGAATCTCTGCAAATCTATAAAAGGATGCAAGGTGCTCTTCTATAGTCACGTCACCCTCCCCTGTGAACTGGGGCATGTACTTAAGGTAGTCTGTGGCTGGGAGATAACTCATAGGCTGAGGTAAAACCAGAGGGGCGTATCTAGCATCCAATATCTCATCCATCATGTTTCTAGGAGGATTAACACCTGCCATTTGGACATGAAATGGAGGAGAACGAGGAGGAGATGGAGTTCAGATAGGTGAGACTGGGGCTATGATTCTGGGAGAAAAAGTAAAAGGTTGAGTGTTAGGAGTTAAATATGAGAGGCTAGAGGTAACAGAGGTTTCCCCTTCTGTAACTGCAGCAAATCTAATAAGAGGAGGAGTAGTAAAGTATGGAGTAGGAAAGTCTTCTAAGGTAAAATCTCTCTCCTTCCACTTCACAACTTCGAGGGAGAAAGGGGTTTCAAATCTCTCTCCTTCCAAACCAAGAATAGGAGGGGAGAAATCGGCAGGAAAACTCCCAAAACTTAAATTTCTTGAAACTCCAGCAGTTTGTATGATAGGAGAATCAGAAACAGTTACTGGAGTTTGTAAAGAGGGATTATGCAAGTTATCAAAAAAACTTGGTACATCAGTGGAGGTACCATTTTTAGTGGTCTTTCCCTTTTTGATAATTTCCTCTGGGTCAGCTTTAGACGTTGCTAGAGGCATCAATGGAGTGGACCTCGTGTGTATGCCTTTAGGAGCCATAACTAAAAAAGTGGAGTCACCAGGTGAAAGTTGCAATATTCAATGCTATTGATATCTTATGCACCTTCATAATCAAAGCTTCTTTGTCATTCTATCCCAAGGAAAAGTATTCAATTTGTTCCCCGACAATGACGCCAAAAATGTTAGCACTAGAAGTCACCCTCACATTGCATAGAAGGTAAGCCCAGTACCCATCAATTTATATAGTAAATGTAAATGGTTTTTAAGAGGTCAAATGGAGAAAACTCAATGATAATAATGTTCTAACTCATAAATCTGGACTAGCATGCACAAGAAATTGAGGTCTTGGATTAACTTCAGTTAGTAAGTTGGAGTAAAGTTCAGTAGAAGGAAGAATTTGGTGAGAAAGGTGTAGAGGTATGCTATGGACATCAAGTATTCAAGCAACCTAAGGAGGAAAAACTCAAACACAAGATCCTCTTGGATTCAAATTTCAAGGAAAATGAAAGAAATCATAACAACACTATAATCAAACATTCATCATAATACAGTCACAACAATCCATGTGAATCAATTAATCATGAAATCTCTCAGTATCATAGGCAAATAATATGGAGTTAGAAGGATGACTTAGATTAATCAAGAAGTATCAAATCAAGACATAACCAAAGAAGCAATGTTCTTCATCAAAATATTACAATAGCAGGGAGCCTAGCTCAACCATTCGACCTTAACAAAATATCAAAACTGTCTATAAATACCCAACAATGTTGCAACCACCAGGAGTGTGATCAGACCACTTCCTTCAAATCCTTCATTCAACGCCTGCTCTGTCAGATTGTGTAGGTTTTCTCATGTCAGATGCGAGCCAAGCGCAATTATGTGCTTTACAGGAAAAATTTCCCATAAGGAAGCTTCAGATCGTGATCGTGCCTTCATGGCTGAGCTTTGCAATGCTTTCCATTTATGGGGTGAGACGATGTGTCAAATGCCACCCCTAATCATCAATAAATACCTTCATTAGGATTAGTATAGGTCCTGACACTCAGGAATGTTTCCAGGTGGTTCCATATGAATTTTTCGAGTCAATCTCGACATCTCGAGGCCAAGCAGATATTTTTTTTTTACCAATACAAACACTTTCGGTCTTTGGCACAACTCCTCTCCATCGCTCCATATTCAATGTGACCTAGGGCCATGACCCTACGCAATTGCGACATTGCGGGCACGACTAAGGGTGGCTTGAAAGAAAACCGCTTTTGTCCCCACAATTCACCATGAACTGCCACACGTCCCTTTCCAAAAAGCACGGCTCTGATTGCGGCCCGCCCTTGAAATTTTAAAACGTGCGCACCTTTCGAACCCACAATGGAGTGTGATCGTTGATCTTGTGATCTGAGATGAGGCTTCTTGATCAATAACCCATCTCTGGCGCTTTAGATCGACGGATCGGATCTTCCCTCTTCGAATCAACGGTTGATATCTTCTTCGTGAATCGACCTTTGGGAATTTCAATTCTCAAACTACATTTCCCTCTAAGAAAAACCTCTGGAGTTGAGGATTTGATGACGCATGGAATTCTAGATTTGGACGACCGAGATCCACTTCGAGTCTCCGAAACTTCGGAAAAATCAAAACTCAAATCTAGCTTACTTCTCCATGCGTTTTTACCCAGAGATGTGGATTTGATGACACGTGGCTTTAACTGATCAACTACTCAGATCCATTTCAGGACTTTGGCCCTTAAGGATTTCTAAGCACTTATCATTTCAAATCACCTGAAGCTCATTTCCCCGAAGGCTTGGATCAACTACCACTTGTCCCCTTTAAGATCAATGAATTGTATTCACTTCGGGGCCTTTTGTTCTGGTGCTATACTTCGCACAAATTTTCACTCCCGAACGTCCGTGAGCCGCTGATCTAGACTGTTCCCAGAATCTTCACCGCTGAAATATTAAAACTATCTTTTGCTTATGATTCAATATCGAAATAGATTGTTTAAGAAAGCTTCGCTTTGTGTTCATGGTTGCGACCTGTACGATCAAGAATTTGGACGACTGGTTGTGAGCTGAGAAAACATGGAGACTAGGGCGCACACACGAACAAGGGAAAACAAAAAATGATTTTATCGGCCGAAGGGGGAAAAACTTCAAGACTCGGCTTGCGAAAAGGATAGAGACTGGGTAAAACTACAGATTTAGGTAGAAACCACAAACCCACAGGACTTTGACAAGTTCATGTGATAACAGAACGTAGAGATGTGTACTATCAGCGTCTTTAAAGCACAAAGATATGTCGTTTAGTGGATAAAATCGCGGTTGGGGAAGAATACACATAAGAAATATAGATGGTTTCACGGGGTTACTCAAAACAAACGTTTCACCTTGTTTAAAACCTCTGTAACCCATGTTGGTACCCCTTCAAGTAGTACCACATTAGACATAATCAATACACTTCCATCACTCCTTTTATCACTCCAGGAAACTCTCCTAGGCTGTAAGTCAGAGATGCCTGGTAACTTAATATTTTTGGAAACTATTTTCTCAATAATAGGTGTGGTTTTGGATCAAGATGAATATCTCAATATCTGGATTGTATCTTCAAGATAGTCTAACTATATTCATGCAATACAAGGCCTTCAAGAGCTATTTATCAGATAGATTTGTATAGCAAATGGATGAGAAAACCAATCGGTTAACCAAAACATACATAAACCATATATATGATGGGTCAAAAAACTAGCCAAAGATGCTTATGATTCTTGCTTAACAATCAAAATTAAGATGACAGTTACCATAGGACCATTAAATAGAGACAAAAGAACAAATTCCACTCATATGCATAGACAAAGATGAAGGAGGGTCTGACAATAACAAATGAAAGAATCTTGCAGGCTTGATATATTAAAGAAAATGTCTTTCATACAAAAACAACAGAATAAAGAACTCAAAATTGAACCTTTAGTTCATCTTCTGTCTTCAACTTTATAGCTTTACAATACAGTTTTCAGATTCTAAAAGAATGGATCAGATATGCTAAAGATAGAAAGTCAAAACTCAATTGCAAAAGATAAGGAATAATCCCCAAAATGAGGTCAATTCCACATTGCATGGTCTTCAGATCTTGTAGATTCCTTGTGCAGTGCAGAATAGCGTTCCAAGGATGATTGATGACTCTTTCAAGAGATAGAGTTTGAATTTGTTGAGTTGTGCAAAAATCCTAATTTGTTGCCACCAAAATAGGTACCAAAACCAACTTGGATACCTTTTCTAATCCTTATACACCAAAAATGGATCTTGAATCTAACTCTATAATTCAACATCTATCCATTACAAGTGTTTTCAAATGATTCGGATTAGTAAAACCTCGATCTGTGCAAAATTTAGCTTTCTCTGGCCAGTGACAGGTTTCAGTGGTTAACACAGGGGAATTCTGGGTGTATTAACTACTGAAATCTCTGCTTTCGGTGGTTAATGAACAATCGTCCTATTTGCCTAAACCACCAAAAACTTAGCTTTGTCCAAAACTTCAAAATTGCAAAATTTGATTACCTTGATGCTTTGCTAAGTGTTTAAGGCCTCTTTGATGATGTTGCTCTTCTTCGTACAGATCTGGAAACTTTAATTTGATGTGTTGAAGACTGTGGTATATCCACCATTGTTGTAGCTAACACGGCTAGGGTTTCCAAACCTGTATGATCCTGGGCTAGAGGTTGGGGTCCTCTTATCTTTCGCCTCAGAATTCCAAGCTGCATGTACAGCTTCATATTCTCTCTTATCAACACCCTGTTCCTGTCCTTGATTTTATCATGCTTTTCCTTGAGATTTTGGTTCATGTTATAAAGTTCTGCATTTCATTCAGTCAACTCTACATTTTCCTTTTTAATGACTCTTTCTAAAACTTCCATCTCATAGATCTGTTTCAGAAGTTTATTGATTTTCTGAGTCTTGGATGCTTTAGGTTTGCTTGAAGAAGCTTTTACTAATGGTTGACTGTGTTCATCTGGAGGAGTTGGTGAGGGAAAGTTGGGATAATATTCTACAACTTGCTCAACCTGTTCGTCACCCTGTGTCTCTGCTAACTCCTTCTCTGGCTCTGAGTCGTTGTATGGTAAGTTCATACGGTTATCTCCTTCAGCAAGATCCTCGGTCTACTCACCCTCTTTACCAAACTGTAATTTCCTTTTGGTTCTTTTTCTTTTGGCAGAGGATGATTCTGTTGGCTCTCTCGGAGGTGAGATAGCCTTCCTTTTTCTTCGACTTCTCTTAGGGGTGATGGACTTCTTAGCAGCAAAATTCTTCCCCTTTTCATCCTGTTGAAAATTAGTTTGGAACTCATTCCAAAATAAGAAGTAATTCCAGTCCACTTGTTTCTTCTTCAAGGACTCTTTAACAATGAGTGTAATCAACCCTTGGTGTGACAACCTGCTGGCCACTTTGGTAGGATTCACCTTGACTTGTCTGGCCATTTTTGTGAGAGCTTTGTGAAGGTAGAAGGGTAAATTAATGGGTGATCTTCCTGTGAAATGATTCAACAGTTTGAAATGGTAGGACATAACCCTGTTATACCTGCCTTCACAGGTAATGTATACAAAAATTGCCTTCAATAGAGCTTGCCATTTAGGCTCAAGAAACGACATTGGTATCTCTTTCTTCCATATGAGATTCTTATGTTGAGGTTGTAAATGTGATCTGAACTCAATGTTTGCGGGTACAGTGGTCTTGAACCAAAATTCCCCTATCCTAGGGAGACCAGTAATCTCAATGATGGCTGCTTCATCTACCATGAATTCCTCCCTGCCTATAACAGCTGTCCTCCCATCATATGATAATGAAAATGCTTCAGAGAGTTGTTGGTGAAAGTCTTCAAGCTTCTCACAGTATGAGAACACGCCAACTAGTTTGAAAAATTCAGCCACCTCAGGGTGTGCCTCTAGATACCACATTCCATCTAACTCAGACCTAAGAGTTGGCCCAACTTTTGACATATGATGAGTTGGTTGATTGTTCCTGCAATTTAACCAAAAACCTACGAACTGGAAGACAAAACACTTAAATTTCGGAGGACATAGAGGGTGTATGTCGAGCTATAAGGCACAGAGCAGGGATGACTCGGAGTTTGATAAACCAAATCTTCAACAGATTCCAATAACAAATGTCGGCTTGATTATAGCTAAGGACTCAACTTAATGCAACAGATATAATTGAACTCGGGCTTGAAAGAATCTAATGCTACCTGAAGACTCGGGCCTTCTCGAATTTGGATCACAGATGGATTGGTGACCAGCAACAAAACTCAAGCTTCATATGTAGAAACGGTAATTGATTGCAGACTGGGTTTGATAATGAAATCACGGGATTGCACAAAACTTCGGACTTGATTGCTAAATCAATGGATTTGAAAACATGGTTAAGTGGAGTCATTAAGAGCAAATCTTCTCGGGACTTGAAATTATGAAAGGCCATGTGCATCAACAATATGGTTAGCCGAAAATCAACTCATAAATTTTTGTTTTATGCCGAGCTTTTATGTGAAATGACAAGTGGTGGTTCGAAAGGACTACAGAGCATCAAAACCCTGATCAAGTGTAATGATAGCATCTTACCTTACCAATTCCATCAATTTTCGGTGGTTACCGTTTGATGATTGCGCCAAATGACAGCCGAAACGTGCGAAAGAATAGGCTTTTATTTTTCCACGTAGAAACCTTTTCGGTGGTTAACTGGGCTTTTGTTTTTCCCTCTTAACTACCGAGAACGAAGGCTTTTGGTGGTTAATGAGTGCTTTTTAGGCCCGCCTAAACCACCGAAACTTGAGATTTTCTCTTTTTCTTGACAAAACCAAATCAAATGTTTTTCCAAGTTTATTTACAGAAAATAGACTCTCTAACATACCTAAAGAAATTTAGAAATAAATTTTTGGACCACACTCTATCACCTAAAAATAAAAATCTCAATCAATTTATTTGAGGAGATAACAACTCCCATGTACTGTCAGGTATATTGGGAGTCCCCCAAGTCTCCTGAAACCAAATTTAGATCAATCGATCGACTGCCTAACTACTATAGTGACATCGAGAAAAACACTTGTAAAGATATTTTCTAATACCTGGGTAATCAGGTAGTACAACTAGGGTATGGTCGAGCCTCCTTAGTTGGTGCCTCGAGATATTAGGTCGAGTACTACTGTTCAACCCCACATGTATATTAGAAAGTTATAACATAGAGAAAACCCTTGTATATAGGAACCACGAAAACCCTAACCCTTGGGAAAGGAACATAGAAGAAAAGGAACAAAAGAGATATATTGTCACGCAACCCTGCCTCTTGCATTCTGGTTGCAAAATTCCTACACAATTCTTGTTAACAATTTTAGCAATTCGTCATTGCATTATTCTTCAAGCCGGACTATAACTCTGCAAAATTTAAAAAAAAGTATAGTGGTCCCACTGATACCCTTATTCGGTACATATCCCATTGGCTTCCTCTCTTCTCGCCCTGATCCTCATGGTACCTATCATTTTTAATCATTTTTTCCATGGACCTGAACCCCTTCTCGACACCCTTATTTGGGACATATCCCATTGGATTCTCCTTTTCACCCCTATCATTGTGGTACTATCACTTGTAAGCCTTTTTTTTTGTGGTACCACCTACCCTTCTCAACACCCTTTTTTTTACAGCTATCCCATTTGATTCCTCTCTTTTCCCCATTCATCGTGATACCCCTCATATGTAACCCTTTATTCAGTATAGACCCACTCACCCATTTTTTCGTCTTCCCAAATGGAAAACACCCGCAACCAAGAACTCAATTCCTTGATTGTTGACAACATCCAGAACAAGGAGGAAATCAAGACCCTCAAATCCAATATTATCAAGCTCAATTCCTCCATTCAGACCCTCTAGGAACAATGGGCCACCATCAAAGACATCAAAGTCACACTTGACCAATTGATGAACTGCTCCATGAACCCTACCTCTTTTGAAAAACCTTCCTATCATGAAGACACCGACTCTTCCCATTTCCAAAGACCTCATTCCAATCCCCTTCTTCGCAACCTATACCTTCCTAGAATTGAGGTGAACAAATTTGATGGATAGGATCCCACGATCTGGGTCACTCAAATGGAACATTGTTTCTCCTTGCATGGAATTACTGATGAGTTCACCAAACTTCATTACAATATTCTCTATTTGGATCCAAAATGCTGGAAATGGTGGAAATAACGTAGAAATGCATGCCAAGGGTATGTTTCTTGGACATAGTTTGTTGTAGAGTTGTATGAACACTTTGACACTGACACCCACCATTTAGGTTGTTTGACCAATTTAAAATAGTCTGTCATAGTGGAAGACGTTATTGTCTCTTTTGAGCACTTGACTTTAAGAACAGAGGGCATGTCAAATTCTTTATTCCATGAATTATTTACGAGTGGCCTAAAGGATGAAATATGTGCCCATATCCTAATGGATCACCCCCAGAATTGGTTGGAAGCTACTAAACGAGCCAAGGAAGCACAACAGATTGTATCCTCCCAAACCAGAAAACCCTCCTTTCTTCCTCGCCTTAAACCCACCAATCTCACCCCTCTTGCTACTCCCCTCAAGATCCATAAATTAACCTTGGAAAACATGGTTGAACGCCAAATAAAGGGTCTTTGATATAATAGTGATGGAAAATATTTTCTAGGGAACAAGTGTGAGGAAAAAAATCCTTTTATGGCCATGCATGAGGATGTTTTTGAAGAAGAGGTTGATGTTTCCCATGTAGAAGAGATACCCCAACCAACTAATCTTACTCCACCCTCTAAACCACCAAAATTTGAACCGATGATTTCATTGAATGCCTTCGTTGGCTTCTCTGCTCCCCAAACCCTCAATTTAATTGGTTACATTAAGCATTGGAAAGTCATCATCCTCGT
Source organism: Picea sitchensis (assembly GCA_010110895.2). Taxonomy (NCBI): domain Eukaryota; kingdom Viridiplantae; phylum Streptophyta; class Pinopsida; order Pinales; family Pinaceae; genus Picea; species Picea sitchensis. The sequence goes on along the minus strand of SNQJ01S0156357.1, from coordinate 3,254 downwards.
TGATAGTGGTAGCACCCATAATTTTATTCATCATCACATTGCCCAAGAAATCAATTGTTATATCCATGTAGTCAATAATTTTCAAAACATTATTGCTAATGGTGGTTCCATGAAATGTGGGGGATGTTGTGAAAATGTGTGCCTCCAAATTCGTCAGTACCACCTAAAATATCATATGGTTTCTATCGACCTGGGAGATTGTGATATTGTGTTCGGTGTGGAATGGTTACAGACTCTTGACCCCACTCTCATGGATTTTATGGAATTAACCATGAAATTCCAATAGGAGGGACAACAATATAAGTTCCAAGGCATCACAACGGGCTTGTCGAAGATTATCAGTTCCCATCACATGGAAAATATCCTCAGAAAATTTCATTATGGAATTATTTCCCAAATCCATTCCATTCAAGAAGTTGAGACACCCTATGTACATCCCAACCTCCAATCTATACTCTCCTGACACCAATATGTTTTTACCACTCCCCATGGACTTCCCCCTTCTCGTGCAATTAATGATCGTGCAATTCCTCTTGTATCGGGAAATATTCCTCCCATTGTTCTCCCTTATCGTCATCCCTTTTCTCAAAATAATGAAATTGATAAAATTCTTGGAGAATTGCTTGAAGAAAGTGTTATTCGTTCTGGTACCAACCCCTATTTTTCTCATGTGATCATGGTAATCAAGAAAAAATAAACTGGCATATGTTCCCTAATGTTCACACCCTCGACAAACTCACAATCAAAGAGAAATTTCTCATTCCTATCATTTATGACCTATTGGATGAATTGAGTCGTGTTGAGTACTTTACCAAACTTGATCTTTATTCTACCTACCACCAGATACATGTGAATGAGGAAGATATTCTCAATATTGCATTTAGAACTCATGAGGGTCACTATGAGTTCTTGGTTGTGCCCTTTGGTTTATGTAATGCCTCCTCCACTTTTCAAAGTCTCATGAATCATGTCTTTCGTCCATTCCTTTGCCATTTTGTTTTAGTTTTATTTGATGATATTATTATCTATAGTAAAACTTAGCAATCTCATCTCGCTCATGTGGATCAAGTTCTCCATCTACTCTCTCAACACAAACTTTTCCTTAGGTAGTCCAAATGTTCCTTTGGAGCCTCAGAAGTGGAGTACCTAAGTCATATTTTCGTCAAGGATGGCATACATTTGGATCCTAAGAAAATTGAAGCTATGCAGGACTAGTCTCACCCAAAAAATCTTTATAACTTGTGTGGTTTTATGAGTTTAACGAGTTGTTATCGCAAGTTTGTTCCAAATTATGGAAAAACCACAGTACCTCTCATGGCTCTCCTTAAAAACAATGATTTCACTTGGACTCTAGTAGTTGATTAATCCCTCAACACCTTGAAAGAATCTATGTGCAAGACTCATGTACTAGAACTACCTGACTTCACCAAGAATTTTGTCTTGGAATGTGATGCTTCAAGGAAATAAATTGGGGAAGTCCTCATGCAAGATGGTCGACCTTTGGCTTTCACTAGAAAACAACTTTCAAAGAGACATTTGGGCCAATCCACCTATGAAAAGGAAATGTTGTTTATTTTTCATGTAGTGGATATATGTCATCCTTATCTATTGGGGAAAATTTTCCAAATTAAAACTAATCATCAGAGCCTCAAGTATTTTCTATAACAACGAATTTCATCCATGAAGCAACAAAAATGGGTGACCATGCTATTTGGATATGATTATGAGATCATTTACAAGAAAGGAAAAGAAAATTTGGTTGTTGATGCTCTTTCCAAGAAGTATGAAGATGAAGGGTCCCTCTTTTCCATCTCCTTCATTGTACCAGATTGGCTTCAATCTATTTGAAAATAATGGTTGCAAGACCCCGACTTTTCTCACCTAATCCAACATTTGCAACATAATTCTCAAGCTTCTCTAAGGTTCTCTTGGAAAAATGAAGAGATTCAATACAAAGGGCGTTTGTATTTAAGAAAACAGTTGCAACTTAATTTCATGGTGCTTTATGAGCTTCATGCTTCACCCATAGTTGGACATTCAGGATTTACCAAAACATATGAATGGGTCAAAGGTTCTTTTTTCTGGGAAGGTATGAAATAGGACATCCACACCTTTGTGGTTGAATGTGATACTGGTCAATGCAATAAAGGAGAAATTTTCAAGGCTCAAGAAACACTCTACTCTCAATCCCACCTACTATGTGGAAAGATATTTCTATGGAATTCATTGTTTACTTTCCTAAATTGGGAAATAACACCATCATAATGGTGGTAGTAGATCGTCTATCCAAATATGCTCACTTTTGTTCTCTTCAACACTCGTTCACCGTAACAACAATGGCTCAAATATTTATGGATAATATCTTCAAACTGCATGGCATGCCTCATTCTATTGTCTCAGGCCATAATCAAAATTTCACTAGAAATGTTTGATAAGAATTGTTCCAACTCTTAGGAACCCAATTGCATCTCAACACCGCCTATCATCCACAAACTGATAGGCAAAATGTAACTTTCAACAAGTGTTTGGAAACATATTTGCGATGTTTTTCATCTGACCAATAAACTCAGTGGGATTAGTGGTTACCCATTGATGAATGGTGGTACAACACATCTTACCATACTGCCACTCACATGACCCTCTTTGAAGTGGTCTATGAGAAAAATTTGCCTCTCTCATACATTCTTGGTGTCTCTAAGGTTCAAGAGGTTGACACTTCAAATGACCATTCTTCATACCCTCAAAGAAAATTTTGTCATGACTCAAAATCGTATGAAGAAACAAGCAAATTAGGGACATTCAGAACATCAATTTGTTGAACGAGACCAAATGTTTCTTCCTCTGCAAACTTACAAGAAAACTTCACTCAAAGATGAACATTATCTGAAGCTCGCCCCCAAATTTTACGGTCATTATAAAATTATCAATCAAGTGGGGCCTTGGCCTACTAGTTGGCTCTTCCTAGCCACTCTAAGCTCCATATTGTCCTTCATGTCTCATGCTTAAAGAAAGTGAGTGGAACTAAGTTCCAGACTCAAACTAGTCTCCTTGAGTTGGATGAAGAAGGATCTATTTGGTTGCATCCATGAGCCATCTTGGACCAGCAAGAGCAGCGCCTCTGTCAATGCAGCATCAAGGAAGTCTTACTTCAGTGGAATGATACACCACCAGAATATTCCACTTTGGAATCGGCTATCATTTTGAACAAATTTACCCATCTCAAGCCTTGAGGACAAAGTTGTTTTTCAAGGGGG
>SNQJ01S0156356.1:6947-22311 GCA_010110895.2 Picea sitchensis | reverse complement strand
TAGTCCCAGGAACCCTTTTAGCCCAACTATGACTTAACATTTGAGACCACATGCTTCTCTCTCATCTTTTGTTGGGCATGTCTTGATGGGTTCCCATTATTTTTTGTTGGTTTACAATTGTAGTTGCTTATTGTCACTTGTGTCTTTGTACCTACTGCTATGATGTTATTCGCTTCATCATGCTTATCACCATTGCAGTCACTCTTTTACCTTCATAATTCACATCTATTGCCTCTATTTTTCAACCTTTAGAGAAGACACATTCATGAGTGGATGCAACTTTCCCAGTACCTTTTTATCATTTTTTTTACATAGGTATGTTCCATGCACTTCGAATCTAATCTCATGCCGTTGAGCCACTCATTTTCTCCAATCTATTTTAACATACTTTTATTCTTTTTTTTTCGCACTTTTGCAAAACATGAAAAATACAAAAACATAAAAAAGAAGGGGGGGGGATTTCAATATTTTTTTATTCAGTGCAATTGGAAACCGTCAACACTTGTTGCCCTTGAACATGTCATTTGTTTGTGTCAATCTCTTATAGTTAGGATTTAGTACTGCCTTAAGAGTTGTGCCATGATTTTTAGTTTTTACTCCTCTAGTTGGTTATTTTCCCAGTCATTATGGAGAATGCTTCAATGCCTCCTATGTTTTTTATTTATATCATTGGTCCTTTTGGTAGCATTTGTTACCCAAGTCCTCATTATGTTATGCTATATCTTAAAGGGAAGTTTGAGCCTGAGTCGACCTTTCTGCATATTGTTGACCATTCATGTCTACCTTCCCTGTATCAATATGTACTTGGTGGTTTCTTTTTCAGAGTAACTTCTTGGTCCTTGTTTCATGTTAGATGATGGAGGATTCCTTAATTCCCTCCTTTGGACGGGTCTCTTCCTATCAACGTCAAATCACTATTTAGGAAGCAGGTCTAGAAACCTTAATAGTAATTTGGAACTTGTAGACATCAATGGTAGGTTTCCTCACAATTCACAGTGGGTTTACCTTATTGACCCCTACTTGATTGATTCTGCAAGTGTTCAACATCATATCATTTAGTCACACTTGTTATATTGTACTTTGTACCTTAGGGCCCATCTTCAGTGGGTCACCTCGCATCTATTAATGGTATTCATTAATGACTGGTAATCAAATGGTTTCTTGATCTAGATTAGATCATTATAATATTTGTCATCTATCTCTATGATTTTAGAGTGGAAAAAATTGGAGGAATAAGCTTGCAGGGCCATTTTAGTGGCAGGTCCCAGTTTGGAAAATTGGGGTTTGGAACCTTTCGGAGCCATTTTGATAATTAAAAAACATTTTTGGGGATTTTGTTATCTAAAAATTGTGCACAACCCCTTGAGGGTATTATACACTCTGCAACCTTTCCAATGGTGTAAACCATGTGTCAATCAAAGTTCGTATGCAAAAGTTATATCTCTTGCAAGTTGACCTACTGTGTTGACCACCATGGGATGATAGGATGCCACGTTAACCCCCATTACTCACACATATGGCGCTAGCCACGTATGTAATTTCAAGAAGATTCTACAAGGTCCAAAACCCTATCATAATTGAGGGTTGAGGAAGTCAAAAACCTACCCCTAGATGGCTATCAAACTATGTTAAATATCAAGCCACTAGGAGGAGAAGGGGTTCCATTATTTGGCATTGTATATTGTTTCATAGTTGAGAAAAACATTTGAGTGTGGTATTCTGTGAGCATAATAGAGGAGAAGAGATTTTGTAGCAGCCATACAAGCCACATGTCAAAGGAAACTCCACAAAGAGTTCCTCTTTCTTTGTACTTTCATCATTTCTATACTGGAGAAAGGAGAGCAGAGCAACCTCACCTTCTAGTTTGGTTTTCTCCCGTATTGGGTTTTCCAGGTCATATCTTTTGTTTATTTGTGGATGGTGTGTGTATTTATTTATATTCTCTATTTTTCGCATTTGAACTATTTCATACATTTTTTTCAAGAAGAAAACCAATAATCAAGAGTCTAATATCTAAAGGAAAAAAAACCTTAAAAGTAAATATTTTCAGTTATTTATCACATTTGTTGTGACGAATTGTTCTAGTGGAATATCCATGGCAATTTACAGATCATATCTACCATGCTCAACATCAACTCATTTATTTGCATGATGTAGATTTGTATGATTTTGAAGTTTGGATTGAAGACCTTGGTCTATAGTGACATCCTCTTTTGGTGCTCACCACCCAAGTTGCACAAGATTATACTAGTCTCTTGATCTAGATGGATATAGGTGGCCACCCACCTATTCCAACTAGATCCTCGTGTCCATTTTTGTTCATCATGTCTTTCTGTACTATTCTATAATTGTGAGTTCTACACTTTTGGGGTTGTCTGAAGCTTCACACATTATCCAGGTGGATACGGGTGGCCTCTCGCCTAATCCAACTGGCCTATTTTGTATGTTTTCATATTAGCACATTTTGTTGCACTTTCAGGGTTGTTTTCAGGCCCTAAACATTGTTTTTTTACTCACCACATTCAAATTGTAGACGGAGTCAGAGTCTAATGGTGAAATGTGTAGTTCTCTTAAAGACCTTTCCAACGGGCTATCACGTGCCTAAAACGGAGGTCGTATGCAAACGTTATGACCCTAGGAAGTTGAGGTACCAAATTACACCAACTTACCCATAGGGCCCACATGACTTTTGGCGTTTCACCTTCTAGGGTTAGGTTTTTGGATGTCTAGGGTTTTGGAATTCATGAGTAATATGAAAAGGGCCTATGGAGCCTCATTGTGATCCATTTTTCTCATACGGATGCGCGTAGCAACCACATCTCTTCTCAAAGATAGCTACCACCATTCGAGCAAGTTTCAGTTATGCAATTTTACAGTTTCAGCCTATTTCATTATTTAATAAAAGATATTGTTCATTGAATATCTGTGTTATTCTTCCTATCTCTTTGTTTATGGTATTCAGTCTATAATCAATTCGTTCCACACCCAAATCCGGATCAGTGGTACCAGAGCGGTCTGGTCTTCATTTATTTTTATTTGTGTATGTCCTCAACAAGGTCTGGGTACAAGAAGTTGGGACTCAGACCCATTGAGCCATTATCAGATCGATCACGCTGAACCCGACAACAACCCATGGGAGAAGAAAATAAAGATGATGGAGCAGGAGATATTATTAAAATGTTGCTTGACGAATCCCTCGCACGAAAAAGGAATGAAATGATGGAAAACTTCGCGTAGATCCTTTGACGGTTTCCCACGAGAGAAGCATCTTCATTAGGCGGCCATGCAACCCCCTTCAAGGTACAGGTAAATTTTGATATTCCATTATTTGAAGGACTGATAGATGCAGATGTTGTAGATAGATGGTTAAATCTACTAGAAGGATATTTTTCGGTCCACAATTTTTCTGATCAGGAAAAGATCACTTTTGCACTCCTCAAGGCTGCTCCCCATGTTAAATACTGGTGGGATACCTACTCTGAGAAAAGGGTCATGGAGGAATCTGCAATTTTTTTGGTGGCCCCTACATGGGATTCCTTCTGGGACTCCATTAAAGAATAATACTACCATGTTGGAAGCTACGAGGACCAATACACCAGATGGACCAACCTACGTCAAGAAAGGGACCAAACGATACAAGACTTCAACAATATTTTCCATACCCTCCGCACCAAATTGGGTATCAAAGATTATGAGCATCGTGTGGTGCTCATATATCATGGTTGTTTGCATAGATACATTCAAACATAAATGGAGTTCTTGGACATCACCTCATTGGGCACAACCTATAGATACGTTGTCAAGATCGAGTAGAAATTTAAGCAGAAACGATAAGAGTTTGGATCTGCAAACCCCTCACAGCCGAAGCAGGTAAAAGGAAACCCCAACCCACACAACAGGGGACCAAGTCGCGATGGTCGCCCTCAGGACGATCCGTCCAAGCCGCAACACAAGAAGGGCAACAAGAAGATGAAGAAGGACACGAGAAAATGGTGTGAGTACCATAAAAGTTCTTGGCACAAAACCGACATTTGATATGAATAGATCTGATAAGAATAATGATATATATGTTATACCTATGCATAGAAAGAATTGTTGGACTAACCAATGGATGCAGGATCCTAGAAAGAATTTTTTGCAGGTTCGCCATTATGATCCTAGTGCGTAGTATAAGAAAAGTTGGGGATCACTGAAGAGAAAGAGAGGATTAACTCTTTGTTACAGTTGCAGAAGACCGGGACATCTTGCTAAGGAATGCCCTGGGAGAAACCCTAGTTGCCTCAGTTGTAAGGCTATGGACCATGAAGTACTGGATTTCCCTAGAATGATTGCTAGACTTGAAAAGATGAATATGGAGCAAGCAAACCCTGAAGGAGACCAAGAGACTAAGATTATAGAAGAACACCAGAAAGAATAAGAGATTATGTTGCTGAAAATGAAAGAAACCCTGGATGAACATAAAGATGCCAGTTTGTCAGAGATATTCAAAGAAAAGGAGAAAATCGAAGTAAGAATAGGAGACTTCGACATTGACTGTGCTTTGGATGAGGGAACACATATGAACATTATGACAGAAAGTACTTGGGAAACCCTAGGAAGGCATGCTATGGTTCCTTCACTAGGAAAAATAGGATTGTTTAAAGGAAAAATGGTAACCCTATGTGGCAGGATTACCTGGATAGCTATTAGTACCCATGGAGCTTTGGCAAAGGAAGAATTCGAAGTTATTAAATTTATTAAGGACTATGCTCCATTTCCATCTTTGTTAGGCAAGATCTGGATTGAAAAAGACCAGATTCGAAGAAAAGAAGAAAAGAAAGCCCTAGAACAAAAGAAGTAAGAACTCGTGGAATTTATGACTAGAAAGATCACCTACTTGATGGAAGAACAAGAGAACGGATCTAAGCTATTAAACACCAGGGACTTGGATGTCGAAGCTATAAGAGAATTAGAGGAACCACATAAGACCGAAATACCTAATCCATATGATGAAGGTGTATTACCCTTGGATCTGAAGAAAGAATCTTAGCATTGTGAAGTGACTATGTCAAGAGAAGATAAGGATCAGAATAGAAAAAGGATGACCAAGATGAAGCTCACTGGGAAGAAGGCTAGGAAGCTAAGTAAGAAGAGAGAAAAGATCGAAAAGTTATAGAAGATTCCATGGGAAACTTCGCAGAAGGAAAAACCACAGGAATTGAGCTTCGTCGGGATACTAGAACAACGACATATGGCACTTCACCGTGGCGAAGAAATATAGTCGTTGGACCGATATACCCATTCGACTTCCACCCCGAACGGGCAGAAAAGCATTAAAATATCACTACCAGACGATTGGACCACACCATAACGAATGGATCAACGTTCATGAAAGCTTCATACCCATTGCAAGCAGACCGTTGACGAATTTCCTATTTAGCTCGCCACGTCATGCCCAAATAACACTTTTGCCAACTAAGAAATCGAAGCCTACAGAACTAGTGATTGTCTACAGTGATCATTGCAAGCAGATTTTTCATCCTAGTGCAACATTTTGAGATCATCGTGACCCCGATTATCTTTCCCGGGTGTGTATGTCCGACGAGCTCACCGAACTTGAGGAATCCATCACAGAGGTCCTTCTTGAGTTAATGACTGAGAGAACCATGTCGGAAAGAAGAATGTCCACCGGAGTCCAAGCATCATCGACGGGAGGAGTGAAAGCGTCCCCATCGACTACTCAAGCAGATACATCTCGAGTCGGCGTAGAAAGAAGAGCTAAGCATAAGGACGACATAGCCAATGCGAAGTTAGTGCCATCCATCCTACCAGCTTACATAACCCCTCTAAGTGGTGAGATTAACAGGGACAGTGTCCCTAGAGATTTTGAATACACCCTAGTCACTACATATCTACCGAAAGGAGTGCGCACCTACCGCGCAGATCAAGACAAGGTTACAACATTGAATTTTTTCGACTTCAACCTGGGGGACCATAAAGCTTACAACATGCTCGCCCGGTATAATTACTTGACGAGAACTAAGGGCAAGAATCCAAAGCTCACCCCTCAACAATGGATGATGAACCTCGCACAATCTACTTTTCTCAACGTTATGAAAGTACCACACTTCGGCAGACACCAGGAGGTGAATGCTTGTGTAAAACTACTGCTAGTAGGTTACCACGGAGGATACCTATGGTTAGATCATCGCATAACTGTTGATTTGGCACTCATCAATAGGATCATCGGGCTTAGCATGCAAGGCCTTGATCCCCATGAGTACTATCCTGGAAAGACCGCGGACCGCGCTCTTGTTGAGAAAAGCGTGAGAGGCTACAAGGTAGCTTCCATTGAAAGTGGCACAGTGCGCCTCGCATACCAACTGATCGCAGGGAAGTTGGTACACAAGAATCGACCAACACAAGTATCTAGCTTTGTAGTTGACCTCGCAGGAAAGTGCGCTGAGGGACTACAGATGAACTGGGTGAAGTACCTAGTGAATCAACTGGAGATTGACTGCAGAGAAGCCCAGGATCAGGGGCATAAATTCCATTTTAGTTGGCTCCTGATACTGATCGCTTTTGTTGCATGGGAGCTACCGGAAGGCACAACCTTCCCGAACCTGGACCCCTTTGAGCCACTAGCCACAAAGTTCATTACATTATGGTACTCAAACGACATGAGCAAGAAATGGAAATCGAATGTCATTTTCCACACATACTATAACCAATTGAAAGTAGCCATAAGGAGCGAACCGCACATCACCCCGAACACTTTACAGAGATTCCAGCCTCTGATAAAGTTCAGCGCGGACCGCCACTTTATATACCTAACCCCACGCGCTGATGAGCAGCAAGAATAGCTTTTGTCCTATTATAAGATGACAAAAGAATACTTGGAAGAGATCACCAAAGAATGGTCAGTGGACCTCCTTTTTCCAACAAACCCCGCAGAAATGTCCGACATCGACAGCCCCGGAACTGCGCAGGATACACCTGGGCCCAGTAAGACAAAGAAAGAAAAGTCAACAAAGAAGACTGAAGAAGTCCAGGATGTTGACAGCCTATCTGTAAGGATGGCTTCCATTACACCAGAAGAAGCAGGTGATGACAAAGAAGGTATAGAAACCCAGAGAGTCGAAGTACCACCGCCTCGAGACGAAGAAGACTCATCGAAGAAAAGGAAGGTCTCCCCCCTGAAATATTCCTCTAGAAAGAAACCAAGAACCCCTGTAACCAAGATGAAAACTGCCCTCACATTGGATGATTTTGATTTCATTGTTGCAACGGTCAATGATGCTTCAAAGGAAATCATAGAGAAGCAAGGGGAAAATCAAGAACAAATGTATAGCCAGATTGAGATCGCATTCCAGGGAGTACGACAAGCACTCTAGTCTAACCAAGAAACCTCTACTGCACCTCTGCCAAAAGGAACAATAGAAGCAGGAGATGAATCAGTTCATCTCTGCAAGATCGCTGATACAGTCAAAGTACGCCTTCGACGTGCTCAGGAAGAAAAACCGCAGGCCACCCAGGCCCTAAAGAAAGCACAGGAGGAACTTATTGAACAACGTCGAGCCGCGCAAAAAGAGAAGAATGCTCTCCAAGCAAAATTTTAAGAAGACACAGCGAAGATCCAAAAAGAGAAAGAGAAGCTACTCGCAAAGCAGGTTGGAATTGAAGAAGCAGTCAACAGAGCATTTCGCTCTATGACCAGATTAGAGAAGAAGGCCGAAGAGCCCATAGAGCGCTAAGTGATGAAGTTGGTTGAAGATATTCATCAACTTCAACAAAGGGTCGTGGAATTAGAGCTTTAGACCATACCACAGACTCCGTAAGAAGTGCGTGACTAGAGAGAATTGAATGCCCAGAACGTAGTCGAGAGGATTAAAACACTTGCTACAGAATGTAAAAATCTAAGCAGCAGAAGTGCACAGATATATCAACAACTATCTGAAGACCCAGAGTTGAAGAAACTGGAGTCCCAATTCCAATAAGAAAAGCAACAAGTCGATACAGTACAGGTGCATCTCAAGCTCTTGTCACCCATCGAGAGGATGAAGAGATCCCAGGAATATCGCACTGCCCAGCAACTCCTTCTTACCATGCATAACAGAGTGATGGAATTCACCCAGAAACTCTAGCTGACCCAGGAGGCAGCCTACCTATTGTTTGAAGAAATTGAAGGCCAAAGAACACTACTTGAACAAGTAGTTGATACAGTCAAGCAACAACTGGAAGGACCTACCAGCGAAGCGGTTGTTCAAGAGTTTGTTGAGCAAGAAGCAGTAGCACAGAGACAAGTTGAAGCAGCTCGAGCCAAGATCGTTTCCTTTGAGGCAAAGTTACCCAGACCTGAGTGACTCAGGACGAGTCACAGGTGGGTGTTGGGGGCCTGTCGGCCCTTGACCAAGTTTTGAGGAACACTTGGTCATATTTGACCCTTTTGGGGACTTCGACAACTTGTCAAAGATGGAGCGCAACGCGAAGCGGAAATCATGGAAGCTAGACCACTTTTTGGGTCCTTTTAGGGTTTTGGGTTAATGTAATGGGGAATGGATGTCAGCCTGTGGGTTCACCCATGCTTACGCCCACTTTTGTAAAGTATAAATAGATAGGCAATGTAAGAAGTAGTATAAGTTGTTGCTTAGTGCACTTGGTGATTGCTTAGTGCAAGTTGGCTAAAGTGCTAAGAGTTGGATCTGTGTGATCAAGTATTGTAAGTCTTTGTGCAAATTGTGTAAGACTTGCAGAGCTGAGTTCAAGTCCCTGTGAAATATTGTAGAAGGCTTTGTGTTGTAAGGAAAGGAAGAAGGATCTAGCGAGCTGCGTTGATCTTTTGTCCTGTGTGCAGTAGGGTTTGGAGGCTTTGTGTTGTAACCGATTGAAGACATTAATACAGAAGAAGACTTTGTGGGCATAGCCCCGGGGTGGGGGTGAACCACGGTAAATCTATGTATTGTGCTCTGTCCCTCAACTTGATGTGCTTGTCTCTTCCTTTTCTAAGTTCTTTGATGTGTTTAGATAGATATATTTATGTTTTGTGCTTATGAGCTATGAATGAATGTTAGCTATGATATGTATGAATATGCTTAGCACTGATCTACAGGATCTTATCCGTTTTACTATTACTAAGTGCTGAAAGATCTTATATCTAAGTAAATGTTGTGATGCTCTATGCTCTCTGCGAAGTATAATAAGACTAAATATTGATGAAGATTAACTGCTAAAGTGTTATGTTAAGTGTTAGAATCACAGGTTTGTGTCCCACCTAGGGTTGCAGACATCTGAGTCTTGCAACCACCCCTGCCTCTACCTCGAGTGAGACTTCATCTGCTTCACAGGTGTTGCCGAAAGGACTTGTAGTTAGGGTTTTGTTGGTGCGTTGTTGTAACGTTGAACTTTGGGTCTGCCCCTGTGCCAACAAATGGTTATGTTTCCAGGACCTAAAACTGTGATTGATGGGAACTGAGCAGAAGAAGCTTTGTGCAAAGATTCGTCCTGAAATTGTAAAAGCTCTATGATGAAGAAGGAAGGACAAATCCGGAGGAAAAAAGTCAGATCTACAAGAAAAGAGGTTGATACTGAAGAAAAGAAGTAAGATCTATAAGCTATGTGCTCTGATAAAGATAAGAATAGTTAAAAGTTCTTAGATCTGGAAGCTTTGTGCCCTGTAGAAGTAAAAGAGGTGAAAAAATTTGTTTCTAAAGTATGGATTTAGGTATGCTTGATAGATTTTGTCCTAGCTTGAAAACTAGGGAATTATTAGATGAAATAACGTTTGATATGAATAGATCTAATAAGAATAATGATAGATATGTTATACCTATGCATAGAAAGAATTTTTGGACTAAACAATGGATGCAGGATCCTGGAAGAAATTTTTGCAGGTTCGCCATTATGATCCTAGCGCGCAGTATAAGAAAAGTTGGGGATCATTGAAGAGAAAGAGAGGATTAACTCTTTGTTACAGTTACAGAAGACCAAGACATCTTGCTAAGGAATGCCCTGGGAGAAACCCTAGTTGCCTCTATTGTAAGGCTATGGACCATGAAGTACTGGATTGCCCTAGAATGGTTACTAGACTTGAAAAAATGAATATGGAGCAAGAAAACCCTGAAGGAGACCAAGAGACTAAGATTATAGAAGAACCCCAGAAAGAATCATATATTATGTTGCTAAAAATGAAAGAAACCCTGGATGAACATAAAGATGCCAGTTTGTCAGAGATCTTCAAAGAAAAGGAGAAAATCAAAGTAATAATAGGAGACTTCGACATTGATTGTGCTCTAGATGAGGGAACACAGATGAACATAATGACAAAAAGTACTCGGGAAACCCTAGGAAGGCTTGCTATGGTTCCTTCACTAGGAAAAATAGGATTGTTTAAAGGAAAAATGGTAACCCTATGTGGCAGGATTACCCGGATAGCTATGAGTACCCATGGAGCTTTGACAGAGGAAGAATTCAAAGTTACTAAATTTATTGAGGACTATGCCCCATTTCCAGCTTTGTTAGGCAAGATCTGGATTGAAAAAAACTAGATTCGAAGAAAAGAAGAAAAGGAAGCCCTAGAACAAAAGAAGCAAGAACTCATGGAATTTATGACTAGAAAGATCGCCTACTTGATGGAAGAACAAGAGAACGGATCTAAGCTATTAAACACCAGGGACTTGGATGTCGAAGCTATAAGAGTATTAGAGGAACCACAGAAGACCGAAATATCGAATCCATATGATGAAGGTGTATTACCCTTGGATCTGAAGAAAGAATCTCAACATCGTGAAGTGACTATGTCGAGAGAAGATAAGGATCAGAATGGAAAAAGGATGACCAAGACGAAGCTCACTGGGAAGAAGGCTAGGAAGCTAAGTAAGAAGAGAGCCAAGATTGAAAAGTTACAGAAGATTCCATAGGAAACTTCGCAGAAGGAAAAATCACAGGAATTGAGCTTCGTCGGGATACCAAAACAACAACATATGGCACTTCGTCGTGGTGAAGAAATATAGTCGTTGGACTATTCGACTCCACCCTGAACGGGCAGAAAAGCATTAAAATATCACTACCAGACCGTTGGACCATGCCATAACGAATGGATCAATGTTCATGAAAGCTTCATACCCATTGCAAGTAGACCATTGACGAATTTCCTATTTAGCTCGCCGCACCATGCCCAAAGAACACTTTTTTCAACTCAGAAATAGAAGCCCACATAACTAGTGATTGTCTACAATGATCATTGCAAGCAAATTGTTCATCCTAGTGCAGCATTTTGAGATCATCGTGACCTCGATTATCTTTCTCGAGTGCGTATGTCTGACGAGCTCACTGAACTTGAGGAATCCATCACAAAGGTCCTTCTTGAGTTAATGACTGAGAGAACCATTTCAGAAAGAAGAATGTCCACCGGAGTCCAAGCATTATCGACGGGAGGAGTGCAAGCCTCCCCGTCGACTGCTCAAGCAGGAAAATCTTGAGCCGACGCAGAAAGAAGAACTAAGCATAAGGACGACATAGCCAACGCGAAGTTAGTGCCATCCATCCTACCAGCTTACATAACCCCTCTGAGTGATGAGATTAACAGGGACAGTGTCCTTAGAGATTTTGAATACACCCTAGTCACTGCATTTCTACCGAAAGGAGTGCGCACCTACCGCGCAGATCAAGACAAGGTTACAGCATTGAAGTTTTACGACTTCAACCTAGGGGACCATAAATCTTACAACATGCTCACCCCGTATAAGTACTTGATGAGAAATAAGGGAAAGAATTCAAAGCTCATCCCTCAGCAATGGACGATGAACCTCGCGCAGTCTACGTTGCTCAACGTTATGAAAGTACCACACTTCGGCAGACACCAGGAGGTGAATGCTTGTGTAAAACTACTTCTAGAAAGTTACCACGAAGGATACATGTGGTTAGATCGTCGCATAACTGTTGATCCGACGTTGATCAATAAGATCACCGGGCTTAGCATGCAGGGCCCTAATCCCCATGCGTACTATCCTAGAAAGACCGCAGACCACGCTCTTGCGCAGAAGATCAAAGAAGCCTATGGCGATGTTGAGAAAGGCACGAGAGGGTACAAGGTAGCTTTCATTGAAAGTGGAGCAGTGTGCCTCGCATGCCAACTAATCACAGGGAAGTTGGTACGCAAGAATCGACCAACACAAGTATCTGGCTTTGTAGTTGACCTCACAGGAAAGTGCACCGAGGGACTATAGATGAATTGGGTGAAGTACCTGGTGAATCAACTAGAGATTGACTGTAGAGAAGCCCATGATCAGGGGCATGAATTCCATTTTAGCTGGCTTCTGATACTGATCGCTTTTGTTGCATGGGAGCTACCAGAAGGCGCAACATTCCCGGACCTGGAACCCTTTGAGCCACTAGCCACGAAGTTCAGTACATTATGGTACTCGAACAACATGTGCAAGCAATGGAAATCGAATGTCGTTTTCCACATGTACTATAACCAATTGAAATCAGCCATAAGGATCGAACCACGAATCACCCCGAACACTTTATAGAGATTCCAACCTCTGATAAATTTCAGCGCGGACCGCCACTTTATATACCTAACCCCAGGCGTTGATGAGCACTAGGAACAACTTCAGTCCTATTATAAGATGACAGAAGAAGCCCTGGAAGAGATCACCAAAGAATGGTTGGCGGACCTCCTTATTCCAGCAGACCCCGCAGAAATGTCCGACGTCGACAAACCCAGAACTACAAAGGATACACCTAGGCCCAGTAAGACAAAGAAAGAAAAGTCGACGAAGAAGACTGAAGAAGTCCAAGATGTTGACAGCCTATCTGTAAGGATGGCTTCAATTACACCAGAAGAAGTAGGTGATGAAAAATAAGTTACAGAAACCCAGAGAGTCGAAGTACCACTGCCTCGGGATGAAGAAGACTCATCGAAGAAAAGGAAGGTCTCCCCTCTAAAATCTTCCTCCAGAAAGAAACCAAGAACCCCTGTAACCAAGATGCGAACTTCCCTTGCGTTGGATGATTTTGATTTCATTGTTGTAGCAGTCAATGATGCTTCAAAGGAAATCATAGAGAAGCAGGGGGTGAACAGGAAAAAAAGTATAGCTTGATTGAGATCTCACTCCAGGGAGTACATCAAGCACTCTAGTCTAGTCGAGCAACCTCTACTGCACTTCTGCCAGAAGGAACAATAGAAGCAGGAGATGAATCAGTTCAGCTCCGCAAGATTGTTGATATAGTCAAAGTACGCCTTCGACGTACTAAGGAAGAAAAAGCACGGACCAACTAGGCCCTAAAGAAAGCACAGGAGGAACTTACTGAACAACGTTGAGCCATGCAACAAGAGAAGAATTCTCTCCAAGCAAAATTTGAATAAGACAGAGCGAAGATCCAAAAAGAGAAAGAGTAGTTGCTCGCAAAGCAGATAGGAATCAAAGAAGTAGTCAACAGAGCATTTCGCTCTATGATCTACTTAGAGCGGAAGGCCGAAGAGCCCATAGAGCGCCAAGTGACGAAGCTAGCTGAAGTTATTCAACAACTTCAACAAAGGGTCATGGAATTAGAGATTCAGACCATACCACAGACTCCGCAAGAATTGCGCGACCAACAAGAATTGAATGCCCATAACGCAGTCGAGAGGATTAAAACACTTGCTGCAGAATGTAAAAAGCTAAGTAGCAGAAGTGCGCAGATATATGAACAACTATCTAAAGACCCAGAGTTGAAGAAACTGGAGTCCCAACTCCAGGAAGCAAAGCAGCAAGCCAATACAGTACAGGCGCAACTCAAGCTCCTGTCACCCATCGAGAGGATGAAGAGATCCTAGGAACATCACATTGCCCAACAACTCCTTCTTACCATGCAGAACAGAGTGATGGAAGTCACCCAGAAACTCCAGCCGAGCCAGGAGGCGGCCTACCCATTGTTTGAAGAAATTGAAGGCCAAGGAACACTACTTGAACAAGTAGTTGCTACAATCGAGCAACAACTGGAAGGACCTATCAATGAAGTGGTTGTTCAGGAGTTTGTTGAGCAAGAAGCAGTAGCACAGAGACAAGTCGAAGCAGCTCGAGCCAAGCTCGAGACCTTTGAGGCAGAGTTACCTAGACCTGAGTGACTCGGGACGAGTCAAAGTTGAGTGTTGGGGGCCTGTTGGCCCTTGACCAAGTTTTGAGGAACACTTGGTCATATTTGACCATTTTTGGGACTTCGACAGCTTGTCAAAGATGGAGCGCAACGTGAAGCGGAAATCATGGAAGTTATACCCCTTTTTGGGTCCTTTTAGGGTTTTGGGTTAATGTAATGGGGAAGGGATGTCAGCCTGTCGGTTCACCCACGCTTAGGCCCACTTTTGTAATGTATAAATAGATATGCAATGTAAGAAGTAGTAGAAGTTGTTGCTTAGTGCACTTGGTGATTTCTTAGTGCAAGTTGGCTAAAGTGCTAAGAGTTGGATCTGTGTGATCAAGTATTGTAAGGCTTTGTGCAATTTGTGTAAGACTTGCAGAGTTGAGTGCAAGTCCCTGTGAAAGACTGTAGAAGGCTTTGTACTGTAAGGCAAGGAAGAAGGATATAGCGAGCTGCGTTGATCTTCTGTCATGTGCGCAGTAGGGTTTGGAGGCTTTGTGCTGTAACTGATTGAAGACATTAATACAGAAGAAGACTTTGTGGACGTAGCCCTAGGGTGGGGGTGAACCATGGTAAATCTGTGTATTGTGCTATGTGCCTCGACTTGATGTGCTTGTCTCTATCTTTGCTAAATGCTTTGATGTGTTTAGATAGATATATTTATGCTTTGTGCTTATAAGCTATGAATGAATGTTAGCTTTGATATGTATGAATATGCTTAGTGATGATCTATAGGATCTTATCTGTTTTACTATTACTAAGTGCTGAAAGATCTTAGATCTAAGTAAATGTTGCGATGCTTTGTGCTCTCTACGAAGTATAATAAGACTGAATATTGATGAATATTAACTTCTAAAGTGCTCTGTTAAGTGTTAGAATCACAGGTATGTGTCCCAGCTAGGGTTGCAGACATCTGAGTCCTACAACCACCCCTACCTCTACCTCGGGTGAGACTTCATCTGCTTCGTAGGTGTTTCCGAAAGGGCCAATAGTTAGGGTTTTGTTGGTGCGTTGTTGTAGCGTTGAACCCTGGGTCTGCCCCTATGCCAACAGTCAGGAACCATTATCCCATTCCTAGGATTGATGACCTACTTGACCAACTCAAGGGGCCAAATTTCTTCAGTAAGATTGACCTGAAGTCTTGCTACCATCAGGTTCCCATCGAACCAACGGATGTCTCAAAGACAACCTTCAAGTCTAAGGAAGTTCTCTACGAATGGCTAGTCATGCCCTTTGGCTTAACAAATGCACCAACCACTTTCAT
>SNQJ01S0156355.1:64705-77043 GCA_010110895.2 Picea sitchensis | reverse complement strand
AATATGTAATCATGTGCACCAAACATAAATAATGGAACATACATTGAATAGGGACAAGCAGAACTGAACATCAGTTCCCATTATGCAAATACTTTCCACATCGGTGTGATTTCCTTCACTCTCGCGTATATATTTTCATGCAAGGGCATACAATTTTACGAATGCATAATTTTGTTTCAATACGGTCACCGAGGGTACAGATCATTCACGTTCAAATTTTTTCGCTAAATGACAGTTAATTCCAGTGTAGAACAAATGTATATATTTGATTGTACGTCTCTGGTTCCTCTGTGACGTTTTTTTCTTCTTCTACGTAGTAGTTTTTAGCTCAGAACACTCGGGCACTACATATAAACTTAGGAATATTACCATGGATCTTCTGAAAACGACAAACTTTTGTTGGCTTCATATAAAGTTAGAAATATTACCATGGATGGGGCTTCATATACAAGTTAAAATTATCAGCGTCACGGAGCACATTTGATGCGATTGTGAATTAGTTCGTATTACGGTCAGAACGCGTGGAGTGCAATGCGTTTGTTTGCTATTAAAATATTGTTCCTTTTTCACCTCTGGGGATGTCGACTTACAGATTTTATAGTAATTTGTACGATGATTATATCACCTCACATGGAAGGCTCTGATCCCGTCATATCTTATTAATTGTGATGGCTGGCATAGACTTTGACTCCGTGGATCCTGCTGAATTTCAATCACTTTCGCCCACACATTGAGCTTCCTAAAGGTCTGATATCCACCGTATACTGCCTTTTGAACTCTTGTCAATTGACGGTGATCGTTTCCGTTGACAGTATCATCTCATTTGGTGTGCAAGTACAGTACCCCTTCTCATGTAAAATGCTTTATAATTAACCTTTACAAAATCCATTTATACGATCGTTAAGTTTTTATGGGAGTTTGTACTGATCTTGATGCCTGTCTCTCTGGTGTTTGTAGTTATGTTTTTGGATGAAGTTGTATCTTGCGGTTAAGTGTTTTGGATGAAGTTGCATGGTTAATTCTTTATGGTTATTATTTTTTTATTTTTTATGATAGACTAGGTTAAGTATTCTATTTTTTGAAATTTTTTGGTATAGTTTTTGAATCAGTTTTGTTTAAAATTTAGTTAAAAATTTAGAAGAATTGTGGAAATTGCAGATTAGTTGTTGAGATTGTATGTAATAGGGGTTTTTCAGGGTAGTAAAAATCCATTTATGTATTCAAAAAATGCACGTCTATTTGATAGATTAGGCTAAACATTCTATTTATTGAATTTTTTGGGTGTAGTTTTTGAATCAGTTTTGTTTAAAATCTAGTTTAAAATTTAGAAGACTTGTTGGAATTGCAGATTATTAGTTGTTGAGATTGTACAATCCAGATGTAATAGGAGTTTTTCAGGGTAATAAATCCATTTATGTATTCAAAAAATGCACATCTGTTAATTCTTTATGATAGAGTAGGTTAAACATCATATTTTTTTATTTTTTGGGTATAGTTTTTGAATCAGTTTTGCTGAAAATCTAGTTAAAAATTGAGAAGAATTGTTGGAATTGCATATTATTAATTGTTGAGATTGTATAATCCAGATGTAATAAGGGTTTTTCAGAGTAGTAAATCGATTTATATATTCAAAAAATGCAATTTAAATAATGAAAAATTACAATTTCATCAACAATTACACAATCAAACTTTGATGTTAATAACTATGAAAAATAAAAAATAAAAATGTTAGTTTATACTCATCTTAGTATCTTTGCTTCTTTGTTTTTATAAACTTACATCGTTTGCATAGTGACATTTTCAAAAAACAACTCAAACACCTCAAAATAAGAGCAAACTTCAAAGTGGTTAGCTAACGCCATCTATTTATAAGTTATCTTAATTTGCTTACGAGAGCTCATGAGAGTCGTAGGACAGTGTACCGAAATCATGCTTTCATCCAAATGGGTTGGACATTTTTTTCGTCTAAACCATTAGAATTAGTGAATGTAATACCTCGGAAAAAAACCTAACCCTAATGAGATCAGTCTATAGACGTTTAAACACACCGATTGTTGAGAAATGTCCGGGAAGATTTTGTGTGCCTTGTTCCTTGATTTGATTATTTTAAAGGAGAGTAAAATTAGTATAGACAATTAAATGATAACATATCTTTCAAGGTTATTAACACCATTTAAAGTTTGATTGTTCTCCATCTCTTTGGCTACTGATAACCTAGTGAAATCTGTTTTGGCGGTGTTAATTTTATTTACGAGAATTTGTAGAGTTTGTCATTATAAGAGTAGGGTTGTGTTTGTTGTTAAACATAATTTTAATGAAAGTCAGATATCTCTGACATATTTACGTGGGTTATAAATGTCTGTCATCCTTTTAAGTGTAACTTTAACCTAGAAAGGGAAGAAGCTTCTAGAGGTTTCACCGAGGACACTTTCCATTAAAATTTGTAGACATAACATTCCAAGCCTAACATAGAAAACCACCTAGCTGTAACTGCTCTGGGTGTAATAACAAGGCTTAGCCTAAGAAATTCAAAAGCTGCTCACAATTGTCTGGGTGCAATAACAACGCTTACTCTAAGACAGAATCTCATAAATCTCAAAGCTGAAAGCACATAACAAGTGACTTATAATTGCCAAGTCTGTAGAAATTTACTACCAGCAGCTTTTGACAATGCGTTAATACTCGATTGTCTTTTACCTCACGGTAAGAGCCTCTGACTACTTCTTCATGCTTCCTTGTGATATTTCTTTGCTCAAGTCCGTATCCTGCATAAGTATTCATAGAGCCATGGACAATTTTGCGAGTACAGGCATCGGCGTTTCTCGTGATACAAGTGATTATTAAAAGATCCAAGAGGGGCGTCTGCAACTTCTATTATTCTTTTGATTTTCGTTTTCGTGTAGAGAGGGACTACAAATTAGTCAGCTAGCTTTGAATCAATGGCGCGGACTCCACTGGGACTGAATAAAGGCTCGTGGACTCGTGACGAGGATCTTCGCCTCAGAAATTACATTGAAGCTCACGGGGAAGGCGAGTGGAGAACTCTTCCAGAAAAAGCAGGTTTGTATCCATCTCTATGCAAAGTAAAATTTAGAACTCAGATCTAGGGTTTCTGATCTAACTCGATTTTTTGTCACTGCTTTTATCTAATTATTGCACCTGCCCAGGACTGCTTCGATGCGGGAAGAGCTGCAGATTGCGTTGGATGAGTTATCTTCGACCCGATGTGAAACGCGGGCGCATTCTACCCGACGAGGAAGATTTAATCCTCAGGTTGCATCGACTTCTTGGAAACAGGTATAGTTTRTGAGCTTATACGTTTTGCAAATTCCACATAAATCATGATAAAACGGATATCTATAAAGATCGACGTTGAATATGAAATATAAATATTTKTCCATTAGATGTCTAGGGTTTCTCTTATCTGATTACTCTGCAGGTGGTCTTTGATCGCTGGACGTATACCCGGCAGGACGGACAACGAGATCAAGAATTATTGGAATAACCACCTCAGCAAAAAGCTTCTCGGTCAGGGAATAGACCCGCGGACACACAAACACTTGTCCGAATCCCAGGGCAAAGGTTTGAATGCCGGGGATAGAAAAACCAACAAAAAATCCCAACGGGAAAATACTACTACAGTACCTGCCAGAAACATTGACCAGAGAAGAGCTGATGTTCAAGTTGTGCCATCAAAAGGAAGAAGAGCAATCCCTGCCCATGGCAATAAAGACGATGAGGCATCTGCTACATGGCTTGCACATAACCAGCTTCCTCAAACATCACTAACATGCAATCCTCAGTATGCTTCTGTTGCCATCAATTTCTCGTCTCAGACTTCTGTGATATCTTCGATGCCTTATGTATTTCAAGAATATACTAATTCCACATGTTTTCCGGGGATCTCGTCGAGTTCAACTACTACTAATAATATGGGAAGTAAGCAAATTTATTTTCCTCCCTTAACGCCTTATACATGCTTTAATAGTTCGGAACAGCTAGCAGGGGTAGGTCGTTACGATCTCGACCAAGATTTGATGAAAAATCCTGTTACTAGCAGCAATGCTATGAAAACGTCCACTGTGAGATTAAGCTCTGGTTTAGTAACTGCACCTGCACCTTTCGCCACACAGTTTGAGTCAAGTCATGCTTTTTTATCTGACAATGCATTGCTTGATGAAAAACGTCAGATGTTCCTGCAGAGCTTGCAAGATTTGGAAATGAATCCCTGCTATTCTTTTACAGTACATCCCTCTGAGGAGACAATCTATAATAAATTGAGCCATTCAAGTTGTGTTGTTCCTGATCAAATTGCAGTTGCATGCAGCTATTCTTATCCTGTTATTCCAACTGCTATGGGAACAGCTCTTGGAGATTTTAATTCAGATATCTTCTCTTCGCTTCTGGGATCATTTGGTAATGAGGAGTTGCAGCTACAAGAACCCAATACAGATACTTCAATAGCACATAATGTACAGCTATGCCCTTCAAGTCAGCCTACAGCTGAGAACCTTACTGGTTATGACCTGTGGTCTATGCTGTCTCCAAGCTCACATTACCATCCCAATGGTTGACGTAAGTATCGGAGGTTTCTATATTAGATTTCTGTAAAATGTCGTTGGCGTATCAACGATCTTTATTGGCTTAATCCTTCATCCTTCAGGTGTGCGCTTAGAAGACTATGTAATGAAATATTGTTTTAATATTTCTGCTGCAAGAGCAGGTTTCCAATTCATTGCAAAGTTCTTATTAAGATCGATGTTAGGAAGGTTTGTGGGCTTTCTTTTTAATGTGGGCATTACTCTATATAATGCATAGCGGCATACGACCTCTCTTTCCACCGGGCTGTAGATTACCTGGTTTTTCTTAATGCAAAACTACTTTTTCAAAATCATAACGTTGCATAATATTCATGTTTGATGTTTACCGATTTAGCAGGTGTGATACATATATCCAAGTTTTGTACATCCAAAATATTTTTCATGATTTCAAACATGAAGTTGATTGATGGGAACAAAAATTAATATCGTCCGAAAAGAAACCCTTTATCTTCCTCTCAATCCCAGAAAGCGAAAAGGATCATTTAGTTATTCTAGCGAGAGATAGAAGAACAAACTGTTCGACCAACCGGAAAGTTGAAAGTCTTTTCATATCGCTTCACATGATACTGTTTTCTTCCCTCAAACCAGCCAACTAAGCGAAACGTCAAGTCTTTTCATAGCGATTCACATGATTACTGTTTTCTTCCCTCAAACCAGCACACCAGCTTTTCTTGCTTTTCTCTGGTAAGACCTTTTAACACCTCCTCCAGTTTGAGGGAAGAAATAAACGGTTATTACTTCACCAGTCAAATTAGCACGGGGAGAAGAGTTGAAGAGTTTTGATTCTTTTGGTTTGAACGAATAGCTTTATTAGGAATATTGTATATATAAATTGGTTTATTTTATTACTGTTCATTTCCCTATTTGTTTGAAAACGATTTAATGTGCAGTTTAGTTTATGTTATAAAATCAAATAGGTATAATTTAGGAATTGAATAATTTAAAAAGATGTGTTTCATATATACATATAAATAGAGTCTTTTTAAAATAGTATATGTATTTTAAACTCAATGAATTTTGAATTTTAGTATATATTAAAAATAAATTATATATATAGTCTGAGTGAGTTTAATGGTTAAAAACAAGTGTTTTTTCTCAAGAGGTAGCACATTAAATGGTCAAGGGGATCCTTTGTCCCACAAACAAGAGGGGTCTCATACACCAATTTGGGGTGTGGCTTAGCCCTGACCTTAAAGAAAAAAAAAAGAAAGAAAGAAAGATACATGCTTGTCCTTGCAAATTTAATAAATTATTTGTTCCCATTCTTAATTCAATATTTAATGTAGAATTGAAAAAAAAAATATCATCAGGTTTGACATATTGTATCCACATTTAATATAAGGTTACATAGAGTATAGTAATGTCTTTTTTTTGGAAAAGTATATTTCATATTTTTCTAAAAGATGTCAAATTAATATTTGAATGACATTTTATACACCTTTGTGTTCCCAACAAATTATATGTGTGTGTGTGTTATAGAAATTGTTGCTATAGAAAATATGGTATTGCTATAACTAAAACATAACAAAAAAAAATAATTTTTTTCACACATACACCAACCAACTCATGTGATTATTTTGTGATTGTGGAAAATACAAAAAATATTTTTTTTTTGTTAATATAATATTAATTTACATTAATGAACTAGTAAGATGGGGAATGCCAGAAACCTCAAAAGGAAATTTAAGGAAATATGATAGAGGATGGGTTGATGGAGATGAAGTTTAAGAGAAGGTTAAATAGAGGATCAAATAAGGACAAGCATAATTGAGAGAACAATAAAAAGAAAATGTAGGTCAACCTATTTTAGTGCATCTAATTGGAGAGTCTTATGGTTTCAATAATTTTTAACCACATTACCCTCATGTATATTATACTTATAGTTTTTATTTATACTCTCGTTTATGATTTATATTATGTTTTATATGTAATGCTCATAGACACAAAATTGGTTGGGATATGTAGGGATAAAATCTAGTCAACCACCACAATGCTCTCTCACCTCTAGTGTTTAAAAAATAATTGGGTGTTGTAGCAATTTTGAAATAGGTGAAAACTTTTTAAAAAGTTTAGATGCAAAGATAGGAGAAGAATTGGAGGACCTGATCTCTTATTAGTGTTGATGTTTGTAGCATCAGATAGGTACTTTTGCATAGGTCTAAGGGTCTAGACATGTGGAAGTTGTCCAAATCCTTCTACCTTGATACTTTACTTCAATTAAACGAATTATTAAAGTGAAGTGATTTTATTAATTAGTTGAGTTTATTTAATGAAATGTTAAAGTTATTAATGTTAGTGAATCAAACATCAGTGATCGATCTCAAGTGAGGTGAGATTTAATCTTAGCCGACAATCACTTTGGAGATTACGGTTAGGCCATAACTCAAGATTATAAAAGTAAGGCTAGGACAAAGGAGGTAGGTTGGTTGTTTTGACACTGAGAGAAGAGAATGAATTCTTTTCAAGGAGATCTTGGATATGTGGAGAAGGATTTTCATCTAGAGACCAGTATAGGTTATGGAGAAGAAATAACATGGGCAATCGTAAAGAGTTCTCAAAGATTAGAGTTACAATAATATGGTCTCACTGTACAGATGTTTCTGTACATTCTGAGTGTGCGTGTACACAAGTTTCAGTGGAGACATACATGTATATGTAGGTTTTTTTAAGGAAATGAGCGTGCATCTCGAAAAACATGAAATTTTGGGGTCGTACAACAGAGTAGGAGTTGCTAGAGTTTGTAGGTGTAGTCTAAATTTTTCTGTATTTTCTCTGTGGGATATTTTCCGAGTAAGGGAGCCCTTGTAAGATTTTAAGTTATTTGAATGATAAACTTAGTTGATGAGAATATTATCTTTGTGTATTGTGTATGAGATTTTGGTTTTCTAGTATTGCTTCCACTATTTATTTGAGTTGATTATTCTAGAAAGTGTATTATGTTTTGAGAGCTGCTAATTTGATTTACAACAAGAAAATCACTTGATAACAATATATCTAGGTGTTGGGATTAGAAAATCAACATGGTATCAAAGACCTTAGTCTAAGAGGAAGCCAAATTTTAGATCCACGACAATTAGAAGTAGATCTAATAGATATGAAAAAAGATATGAACACACACACACACACATAACTAGGAGTAATGAATCAAATGTTGGATTTTAGGTGAACGATCGTAGAGAGGTATAACTTGTTTTTTTTATAGTCGTAAAGAGTTGTACATGGGTTACAAGAAGAATATGTGCATACATACATGGGTTTTCTTAAAGAAATTAGTGTACACACATGAGTTTCAGTAGTGATAGGAACGTACATGATTGTACAGGTTAGTACAAGAGTAGTTTCAACAACAGGTTATTTCTAAGGAAGATTATTAGATCTAAGGGATGTCAGTGGCAAGTTTGAGAGTTGAAGATAGATTGGATGGAGAATCCAACTTCCTAACTTGGAAATCAAGAGTTACTTTGAATTTGAAGGAATATAACCTTTGAGAGATAGTGGAAAAAATATTTCTTCCACTGACATATCCGCAAGATTCAACAGTTCACCAAAAAAAGGAGATCAAATCCCAACGGGTAATATTGGATTCAGTGAAGGATCACTTAATTCATAACTTATACAAGAATAAGAAAACTAAGAAGATGTTTGATGCCCTAGTAGGATTATTCCAGAGAAATAACATGAATAGGAAGATCATCTTAAGAAATAAACTTAGATTCGTGCAGATGTCTAGATATGACATTGTCACTAGCTACTTCATGATGATCACTCAAGTACGTGATCAAGTTGTAGCTATAGGGGATAAATCAGATGACTTAGATCTCATTAATGTGGCATTGAATGGTTTTCCCAAGTCTTGGAAACCATTTGTCAAAGGAGTCTGTGTTCAAGAAAAAATCCTATAATGGTAGACGCTTTGGGATGATTGTATCCAAGAAGAGACTTGGGAGGAGTCTAAAGGTAGAAATCAAGAAAGTAGTGATGAGTGTTGGAGTACATTCTCAACTACATACTTAGTGACATACTCATTTTTTCCATTTTTCCTATTATTTAGGAGGACTTCTATTTATAGCATGTCTATTTATAACATGTCTATTTTTAGCCGGTGCATTCCTATATGTAATACCATGGAGAAATACCATGGGTTTTCAAAACCATGGGCTCATAAACCACCATTAGGAAAATTCCTATTTTTTAGCTACCAATAGGCCAAGTCCTATTTTTTAGCCACCATTAGGCAAATTCCTATTTTTTAGGAGATAATTCCTATTTCCTTAATTTTAGAAGATATTTCATATTCCATGGCTATAGATCTCACTTTAGAAAGAATATTAGCCTCCTAGGGAAGTGCACATTACCCATCTAATACTTGAATTAACTCACTTCACTTATTCAGTGATTTTCCATAATTATCAAATTTTCACTCAGTTAGGACTTTAGTTCCATTCTTGGACTCTAGTCTTATTTTAGAAGATTTTTTGTATTATGCAATGCATGTTTACTTCATGTAGAGTTATCACTAAGTTTGAACCTATGTTTTTGACATTTTCTTATTATTAACAACTTTTGACTTTAGTTAATTGTTGTTATTGGGAGAAGTTACTTTTTTACTTGAGCATGCACATGTAAATCCCAACCTAGTGCCCATTACTCCTCATGTGGAGAGTCCTATATATTGTACTCATTATCAAGGATTAACACAATGTGATTATAGTTTCTTTCATAGTCTCTTATGTGTGAATATTGATTCGATTTTTCTCTCTCCTCTCTCTTTTGCAGTTAGCTAGTGTACATAGTATTTCCTTCTCACAATTAGGTCTTGGATTGTGGTTTAATCGTACATTCTATCAGAGCCATTATTGTGAGGGAGTATTCACTTTTATTGAAGGTTTATAGATCATATTGGACAACCCATGGAAAACTATGGATCAACCATCTTCTTCAGTTATCTTGACACCCTTCAACTACTTTGAGTTGAAGCCAAAGATAGAGGTTCTACTTCGAAGCAAGGGTTTATATAGGATCACCATGGGGACTGAGGTCGAGACTATTTTGTCCATAGATAAATCAAAATACTTCAACATAATGGATGAAGCCTATGATATATTGTTCTTGAGCATCTCTCCATATCTCCTCTTTCATGTCGATACTAGCAAGACTCCTAACAATGTTTGGACAAAGTTGAAGGATTTTCTAGGAAATCAAGACAATCTAAGAGGTCATCAACTGGAGAATGATCTACATGCATTGAATCCAAGATATTTAGAGACCCTACAAGACTACTTCTATAAGTTTAAAAATTTTCTTTCTCATGTTAAGGCTCGTGGAATTGATAAGAAAGATGAACAATTAATCTTTTGAATTCTAACAAAAACAGGACTAGAGTATTTTGTCTACACTTCTTATTTTCATACTACCAGGTTAGTTATGGGGTCTACATGGTGTTGGAACTATTTCTATTTTCGACTCACTAGTTCACTATTAGTTAACTGGAGCTAGTTCTATTTTAGACTTTCTATTTTTAGACCATCGTTTTTATGCATGCATGCATTCCTAAGAAAAACTCATTGCTTGTTCGATTTTATTAATTATGGAATGTTCTTTCCTATATGAGTGTATATCACTCATTCATTGTATTTGATTATTGATTAGCTCAATGGAGTAGTTTGAATATATTTTCTCATTCTTCCATATCGAATTTCTCTTCCTTTTCTTAATAAAATTTGTTTGTATTTGCTTTATCTAGGTCTCATGTGTAGGTTTCCATGAAACATTGACATGGTATTAGAGTTGAGCTACTTGGAGAAAACTAGACAAGCCATAGAAAAGTGAAATCGAAGTTTCGGTGAGCCTAATCTGCATATATGACAATGTCACACCCTCCCCCTGTCGAAAGGTGTGACAGTCGCACACAAACTTAAGATATTCCAAGTGTCACAGGCAATGTCGCACTTTAGCCTTAAACAGGGTGCGACAATGTCGATCGGTGGCCTTCTTATAGGGTTTGGCAATGTTGGTCTATTTTCTTCCAATAGGGTGTGAAAGTATCGCTTTTTTTCCTTCAGACAGGGTGCAACACTATTCAAAATTGAATTTTTTCACTGATTTCTCATGATTTTTTTACTTGCAAATTGAGGGTTAATTTTTTCAGGGTTTTTAGAACCAGTAAGAGGGATGTATACAACACCAATTCTTTAGTCAAATTTTGTGATAATTCTCACACTATACAATTATTTTGAATGGAAGTTGAAGGACTAATTCCAACTCAAAAGGAAAGGATTGCACAATTTCACTATGGCGACTGAAATGAAACCTACAACAATGATTGAGAAGATCAGATGGGAAAACTATAAGGATGAGGCCATAGGACTTCATATTGAATTAATTTCAACTGATTTATGTTTTCATGTTGCCACATGAAAGACTCCAAATGAGATCTAGACCACCTTGGAAGGTCTCTTTGGAAAGAAGGATGAGATGAGAGGTCATATGCTTGAGGTAGAATTGAATACCTTGGATCATAAAAGTTTTGATAATATACAAGATTTCTTTACCAAGTTTAAATATTTGATATTGAGCTTAGAATATTGTGGTATTGATAAGTATAAATAACTGGACCAAATTATTTTAACAATCTTGGCTAATCTAGGACCCAAATATGTTGTCTATGTATCCACTTTTCATTCTGGAAGATATCTCTTGGGATCAAAGTGGAAGATACCTACCATGGAGTAGTTCGTTGATTCTCTCACACATGAGAAGAAAAAAATCATCCATATGGGTCTAATTAAGGAACCCAAAGCACATGCACTCACCATGCAATATGGAAAAGGGTCATCCAATAAAAAATCCAAACAGAAAGGAAAGGAGAAACATAAATAAAAGGAGGGATATTCCAAACCCTTCAAGGATTCTTCATATTCCAAAGAATCTTAAAATTCCAAAGAGAAGAAGAAGAAGAAGAAGGGAAATCAATGCACTTATTGGAATAAACCAAATCATGAATAATCTACATGCATGAAGAAGCAAATCAATCTTATGGAACAAATACTTCATAAGAACAACCTTGGAAAATTCATTCCAGAAGGAGCCAAGAAGAAGAAGAAAAAGATCTTTCTCCTAAGAAAGGAAATCATCATGCTCTAGTTACAATTAATTCCTCATATGATTAATGAATTATAGATTCTAGCGCATCACATCATATGGCATCCAAAGAGGAAGTATTTACTACTTTGATTTCATGCTCAAGACCCCTTATTCTCATGGGGGATGATACTCCAGTAGCAGTAGCATGAGAGGGAAGCGCGGAACTCCCTAATGATAGTTTTGAGAATGTTTTACATGTTCCAAATATTTCTATAAATACCGTCTCATTTTATGAGAACACTCAAATAGGTAAAAGGGTTGAATTTATATCAGATTCATTTTTTGTACTTGACATGCATGAAAATTCCATTATTGCAATTAGTGAGGTAGATCAAAAATCAAGATCATATAAATTCACTAAGTTTGTTGACCATGAATCCTCTTCACTACTTACACATGATGATGATAGTAGCAGAGTATGGCATGAGATATTTGGTAATTTAAACTTTAGGTACAAGCAATGAATTTCCAAGAGAGCAATGGTCAAAGGATTTCCAACCATTCACTTTTATGAAAGGGTTTATGAAGGATGCATTCTTGGCAAGCATCATAAAGATAAGTTTGAAAAGGGGAAGGCAAGGAGAGCCTCCTCTT
>SNQJ01S0156355.1:40662-57115 GCA_010110895.2 Picea sitchensis | reverse complement strand
ATCATTATTATGCATGCATGCATTCCTAAGAAAAGCTCACTACTTGTTTCCTTTTTTTTAATTATGGAATGCTCTTTCATATATGATTTTATATCACTCATTCATGTTGTATTTGATTATTGATTAGCTCATTGGAGTAGTGTGAATATATTTTCTCATTCTTCCATATTGAATCTTTCATCCTTTTCTCAATAAGCTTTGTTTGTATTTTCTTTAGCTAGGTCTCCTATGCAGGTTTCCATGAAACATTTCCACATGGAAGATTCCATCCCTAGAAGATTTCATGGAGTCACTTATCCATGAGAAAACAAAGATCATCCAAATAGGGGAACTTAATAATTTGAAGCCCCATGTGCTTACATCTCAAGGAAGTTCAAAGAATAATAAGAAAAAGAAAAAGGGTAAGAAGGAACAAGAGAACAAGAAGGAAGTTAAAAAAAAGTCCATAGACGAGAGTTTGAATTCCAACGCATCAAAAGGAAGGAAGGAGAATACAAAGTGTTCCTATTGAAATAGTGGGTTCCATGTTAAGAGTTCTTGCATGAAAAAGACCATATATCTCATGGAATAAACACTTGTGCAACATCACCTCGAGGATTTATTCTAGATAATGTAAGGAAAAATACATCATCAGAAAGAGGTAATGGTCATGCATCACTTTCTATTTCATCTTCTCCTAATGCTTGGGTGATTGATTAAGGGGCTACCCATCACATGGAATCATCAGATAGAGTTTTCTAATACTTGGAGATTTGTTTTGGACCACCTATTTTCATGGGAGATGATTCTCCTACATAAGTGTGATGTAGGGGTAAAGTTGATCTAAACCATGGATGCTTTCACGATGTACTTTATGTTTCAAAGATTTCAGTGAATCTTCTCTCCATCTATCAAATCACTCATTTAGGTTCAAGGAAGAAGGTGGATTTCACTCCAAACTCAGTTATTATTTCCTATTTGTCAGATGGTTCAAAAATTTCCATTGGTTAGGTTAATCACCATTCTAGTTTGTACATATTCTCTCACTTCACTCATAAATATGATTATGTATCTCTTCTAATAGATGCTAATGAAGATTCCAAGTTGTGGCATGAGATTTTTGGGCATCTGAATTTTAAATATTTAGACAATCTTAGTAAGGGTGGAATGGTAGATGGATTACCCCACATTCAGTACACAAATGGAGTTTGTGAGGGCTACATACTAGGAAAACATCCCGAGGAGAAGTTCAACATAGGTGAAGCATAAAGGGCATCATCACTTCTAGAGTTGGTTCACAGTGACATTACAGGTCCTTTCCCACACATATCGATCAATAAAGTTAAGTATGTTCTTACTTTCAGTGATTATTTTTCGAGATATACATGGGTCTCCTTTCTCAAATTAAAATATAATGTCTTTGAGTGTCTTAAAGATTTCAAGCATCTACTTGAGAACCAAACAAGGAAGAGGATTAATAAGATTTGTATAGAAAATGGAGGAGAGTATGTAAATAAGGTTGTTGAGCATAATTTTTTCAGAATTGGGTATATATTTTCAACAAATAGCTCCATATACTCCATAGTAGAATGGGCTAGCGAAGAGAAAGAATAGGACATTGAAAGAGATGGCCAATTGTATGTTGCAGGTTAGAGCACTACCTCTAAAGTTATGGGTTGAAGCTATCAACTGTCCAGCCTACATTTAGAATAGATGTATTCATAAATAATTCAAGGGAGTCACTCCATATGATGATTGCATTGGGAGAAAACCATAAGTCACTCCAAAATGTTCGGTTTTTGTGCGTGGGCTAGGATCCCTTTCGATAGGAGAAAAGCTATGGAAGCTCAGAGTAAGGAGTGTATTTTTGTTGGATATCCAAAGGGAGTGGAGGTATATATGTTATTAGATACTACTTTATATACAATATTCATTCAAAGGAGTTTTAAGTTTGAAGAGGGTCCTTCACAGATACTTCCAGAGAAGTCCACACCTCCATCTCCACTGCCACTAGTTACAGAAATTAGTGAAATTTATTCTGATCAAATTTCTGATTAGATATATGAATATGATATTTTTTGTCAGCAGTAATAATTTTTAGGTCCAAAGCATCGACCACAATGGGAACAAAAGAGTCTTTAGGAAGCAAGTGATATAGTGGGTGATCCTGTCGATCCACAGATAACTAGATCTCATTTTGTTGAGCCTTCACCATCTCTTACTTCCACATAACATTTGGTACCTATTTATTGTTATATGGTACTTATATAATACTCTAAATATTATGCATGTGTTTAAGGTAACCCCCATTGGGAGGAAGCTATGAAAGAGGAGTACAATTCCCCGATAGAGAACATGTTAAGCCCTAATATTGGCACATTACCCCTTAATTGGGGCATATTGTATTAGTAATGTTATTTTATTTATGTTGGCTTCAGGCCATTAGTTGTAATTATACCTCCTAGTCTCCTATATATACCAAGGAGACATTTTCATTTTGAATCATCTTGTACTTGAACATTTAAGTGGGGTAAAAGGAGGTTTCCCCCTCAAAGAGGCTTATAGTGGGGGTAAAGGAGGTTTCCCTCAAAGAGGCTCATTATCTCAAATTATCTCTTTTACAAGGCGCTGATTACTTTTTCTGAGGATTTTATATTCTATATTGATATTTGCCCCTTAACATATGGTATTAGAGCCTCAAGGTCTTGGGGGTTTCACCCACATCTAAGACACCTTGGTATTTTGCTATAATTTTTCTACAATGTTTCAGAAAAGAAACCACTGATGATATTTAGTAGACAGATCAAGGTGCAATGCTGGGTTAAAAATTCATCACTTGAGGCCTTATAATTTCAAAGATAAAACCTATACAAGATAGAGTTATGGAATCATCCCGAAATAGTCATTAAGTGTAATTTTAGCTATAAACACTTTTCTATAACATTTTGCACTCTCAAATCCGTGAGTATATTTACAGAAATTAGTATATTTGTGGTGTACTTTTTAGCTTCTAGGTCATCTAAAATTTTTATATACACCCTGTAAAGAAGGTATATGACTAGTTCTATTGACTAGTCTCAAGAAGGTGTTCTGTGTAAAACAATCATAACTTCCTAGAGTATCCAAATTGAGTGGACTCATTTCATTGGATCGTCGGACGTACCAAGTAGATTTCCGTGCGAAATCAGAATTAATATCAATTATTTTGAAAAGGGCATATACAAGTGAGATCTCCTCGAAAGGCCAAAAATCGCATGTTGTTGGGAAGTTACCGTGAATTCCACTTGGCACATCCAATTTTGATCGAACCGGCATTATAGAGAATAACATTAGAGAACTACATAAACGTATCGTTTCTTACCCATAAGGGCCGAAACTTGTGATATAGAACATAATAAATATTATCTAGCAAAACCACCCCAAAATCAAGGTTCAAAAGTACACTTGGGCCAACATGCCACCGTGGAACTTCTACACCAAACAAGCCTCCAAAAAAAATCCTACTTGGACTCTTGATGAAGGTGAAGAAACAGCGATGGACATAAATGAACTACAAAAGAAGATGGATTCAACGGAAGTTAAGTTGGATACCAAGATGGACTCCACGGAAGCTAAGTTGATTACTAATATGGGATGGTTTAAAAGGGGAGATCATGGAAGGGCTGAAAAATTTCGTGAATGTAGGATGACCCCCTGAAGTGAAAAATGCATCCCATGAAATTCATGATGAGGACACAAGGAAGATGAATCAAGAATGGAGAAACTCCAACTTTGGTTTGAAGACCAACCAATGCTCCTAAGATTGATATGAGGAAGTTTGATGGCAAGGACCCAATCACATGATTCTTCGATGGAGCAATTCTTTTGATATCCATAATGTGCCACATACAAAATCCGCATTAAATTGCTTCTTTATATTTAGAACCTAATCAATTTGTATGGTATCGATGGCTTTGTTCTCATAGAAATCACTCGTCACTTTGGACAATTTTCACGAAGAAATGATAGCACACTATGATACAAGGAGCAATACCTTTCTTTACCCAATTGATAAATATCAAAAGGGTTCGGGCCACCGAGCACATCGAGAAATTCCAAAGATTGGACATAAAGGTAACCTGATATTCCAGATGAGCACTTTGATTGATGTATTCATAGGAACTTTAAAGGATAACATTCAACATGAGGTTTTCCTTTAAAACCCAAATTATTGAAGGTCGCATTGCATGGTGGCAAGAAATGTTGAAAGTAAAAATATGGCTATGGCTACGAAGGACCAATCCTAACATCTATAGAGAGAACAATGCTCCTTCCTTAAAACAACTCAACCTACAAGTTCAACACCTCAAAAATTCGAGGAAATAAAAGAAAAAAGGTTCATGCTTTAATTGCTGTCACAATTAAAGTATAGTAAGGGACATAAGAGTGGTGAGAAGAAATTATTCTACATAGATTGTGAAGAGAAAAGAAGAACACAAGAATCATCCTGCATGAAATGTAGAAGCAATTTCATCCTAAGAGTTGACTCCTAATAGAATGTAATGCATTGGCTGGAATTAGCACCCTCAAACCCTCAAGATCGAAGGATATATAAAAAATAAAGGTAATAGTTCTAATTGATTCGGCAAAGACTTCATAATTTCATTCACTATAAATTAGCCAAAGATATCAATTGCTTTGTATATCTAGTTTCAAAGTTTCAAGTAATGATTGCGCATGGAGGAACTATCACTACTCGTGAAAATGCAATAAGATCAATCTTACTATATAGGAATATGTAATGAATAGTCCAATGATTTCTATACCCACAGGAAAGTGTTGATGTTGCACTAGGAATCCAATGGTTACACCATTAGGAACAATGGTTTTAATTTTCAAGAACTTTTCATGAAATTTTCATTGAAGGAAAAGAAATCGAAGTTAAGAGGTATCACAGGAAACCCTAAGGTGATAAGCTCTAACAACATGACAAAATTATTGAAAAGGCAACAAGGTGTTATTGCACAACTATGTCACCAGATGTTCAAACATCTAAGACATTCCATTCCTCAAGATTCCAAAGGATCATTGATAAGCAAATTCAAAGTATTTGAAGATATTCCCCAGTTCTCCACCCACACCAAATCATGATCATGAAATTCACCCACTCTCGAGTGTTCCTCCTAACATCAGGCCATACGCATACCCTTACTGCAATCGAAATTGGAGGTTATTGAAGAAATGTTAGAGGTTGGCATTATTAGACCCTAGCCAAAGCTCTTACTCTTTGGCCATTCAAGTGGTAATGGTATTCAAGAAGATAGCTCATGGTGTATGTGTCTAGATTGTAGAGAGCTACCAAAGATCACTCATTAAAGATAAGTTTCCCATTCCTCACATTGATGAACTGTTGATGAACTACATGGAGCAATCTATTCTACAAAATTGGATCTTCGCTCAGTGTATCATGAGATCGTGAATGAAGGAAGAAGATATCCCAAAAACAACATTCAACTCATGCAGGCCATTATGAATTTTTGAGCCACGCTTTGGCCTACAAATTCACCTTCCACATTCCAAGGGCTCCATTTTATCTGATTTTCAGGTCCTTCCTTCCAAAAATTTGTGTTAGTATTTTATTTAGACATACTAATTCATAGCAAGTCTGAGGACTGCAAAGTATTATTGCTGGATGGAAGCAACTACTTCAAAGGAGCAAACAACTATATGCCAAACCATACAAATGTTTCTCGGAGTGTATGGAGGTAGAGCATTTGGGGCTCTATATTACCTCATGGAAGGTGTCACAGACCCTAACAAGATTAGTACATGATGTACTAGCTAATTCCCAAAACATTAAAGAATCTTAGAGGATTTTTGGTTTGACAAGTTACTAAAGCAAGTTTGTTCGAGCTAAGGGAAGAATACAACACCTTTAACGGCCATCAAACTAAGAAGGATGCATTTTCATGGACTCCGAGGTAACTAAAGATTTTGAACAACTTAAAGAGGATGTGTAAAGATCCTGTCTTAACCACACCAAACTTCAAAAAAAAAAAAAACCTTTATTGTGGAATGTGATGCCCAGAAATGGAATTGGTGTTGTCCTAATGCAAGAAGGAAGGCCCCTAGATTTCGAAAGTCAACCACTCAAGGGAAAGGGATCTCTACAAAAACCCATTTATGAGAAATAAATGATGACGCAATACTACATGCATTGAAGAAATGGAATCCTTACCTAATAGGTAGGCACTTCAAGGTCAAACAAATCATGATAGTCTTAAATACTTCTTGAACAAAAGACTATCTTCGTAAGAACAACAAAATGGCAACCAGATATTGGGTTATGATTTTGAAACGCCCATAAAAGGGAAGAAAATGTTGTATGTACCAAGAAAGAGGATATGTTGAGGCCTTTCTCTCAGGTTATCTCCATCATCCAACCTGATTGGAAAATAGAAGCAAGGATGAATGGAAGAATGATCTAAAAGTGTGGAATCAATTCAAAAGCACAAAACAAGATTCCGCATCGCATCATTTCTACATGGAAAAAATGATTCATGGTACAAAGATCACTTATATTTACACAAACCCAACCTTCAAAACAAAGGTACTATTGAATTGCAAACTTCCGAGGGATATTCACTCGTGATTTTTTGAAAACCTACCATGACTCGCCAGGATTTTTGAAACCTACCATAGAGTCAAGAAGGGTTTTTTTGGGATGGCCTTAAACCGATGTTCAAAGGTTTGTGGGCGTAATTTTGGTTTGCCAACAAAATACAGTGGAAACAATTAAGACCCCGTGTCTTTACAACCATTATCCATCCCAAGTCAACGCCGAGGAGGTTTCCATGGATTTCCTCATCGGGTTACCAAAGTTCAGCAGTGTCATCATGGTGATTGCTGATAGATCTAATTGGCACGACACTTTTGTGCACTCTCTCATCCCTTCAAAGTTAGTATAGTTTCCACCACATTCAAGGAGACACCAAAAGCTACATGACACTTCAAAGATTATTGTAAGTGATAGATATCCCATCTTCACTTGACATTTTGGACATAATTATTTTCTGTTTAAGTACCTAATTACTCATAGATCATCCTATCATCCCCTAACTGATGGACAAACCGAGATAGGCGTGGACAACTGAAGGCTATTACCTTCTACTTTGTCTCCATAAACACAATGGTTCAAATGGTTACCCCTATGTAATGGTATAACACTTCCTTTCATAATGCAACAAAATGACACCATTTATGGCACTTTTTATGGCTACCACCCTCCTTCCATCACTTCTTCTCTAAAGAAAAATCTAAGGTTCAAGCAAAGGAAGATCACATCGAGAATCAAAACAAGTTCTCCAAATATTAAAGGACAACTGACCATGGCACATAATCGCATGAAACAACAAAGCTGATCAACATCAGAAGTGAAAGAAGTTTTGAAATAGGGATTGGTATTTTAAAACTACAACCATACAAACAAATGT
Source organism: Picea sitchensis (assembly GCA_010110895.2). Taxonomy (NCBI): domain Eukaryota; kingdom Viridiplantae; phylum Streptophyta; class Pinopsida; order Pinales; family Pinaceae; genus Picea; species Picea sitchensis. The sequence goes on along the minus strand of SNQJ01S0156355.1, from coordinate 49,664 downwards.
CCCTCAAGCAAGCCAAGAAGGATAATAAATTATCACCAAAGTACTCATGGCCCTTATAAGGTGTTGCAAAATATCGGTACCATGGCATACAAATTAGAGATGCAAGCATCTCTAATTTGTATGCCATAGTACACCTAGTTTTCCATGTTTCATGCTTAAAGAAGGTTATAGGCTTACAAGATCCTAGTTCAAACTATATTGCTGTAACTCAATTTAGAAGGAAAAATCATGTTGGATCCTAAATCCATCACTACCACAAGAATTGCCATTGAGGAATAGATCCATTTAGAGCATTCATTAAATGGAGGAAAATACCAGCTTAAGATTCCACTCGGGAAGATGAGTCTTACAAAGCATCCGTATTACCAAGCATCACTCTGACAACACTTGTCTCAAGGGGAGGGCATGTTAAGCCCTAATATTGGCTATTCATTAAATTCCTAATTAAAGTATTACTATATTAGTAATGTTATTTTTATTTATGTCGGCTTTAGGCCATTAGTTGTAATTATACCTAGTCTCCCATATACCAAGGAGACATTTTCATTTTGAATCATCTTGTACTTGAACATTTAATTAAGTGGGGTAAAAGGAGGTTTCCCCCTCGAAGAGGCTTCTTATCTGAAATTATCTCTTTTTCAAGGTGTTGAGTACTTTTTCTGAGGTTTTTCTATGCTATATTGATATTTGGTTCTTAACAGAACAACACATGGGAGTTGGTTCCTCTACCTTCCAGCATGAAGCTTGTTAGATGTAAGTGGATTTTCAAGACAAAAAGGGTTGCTGACAGATATATTACAAAGTATAAGGCTCGGTTAGTGGCTAAAGGTTTCTCATAGGTACACGACATTGACTATGAGGAGACTTTTGCACTGGTTTCCAAGATTGATTCCATTCGGTTAGCTCTAACTATCACAACAACTATAAAGTGGGAGGTACACCATATGGATGTGAAGAATGCATTATTACATGAAAATATTAATGAGAAGATATCTATGGAGTATACACAGGGATATGTTCAAGATCCATCATTAGTTTGTAGGTTGAGGAAGTTATTGTACGGAATTAAGCAAGCACCTCGGGCATGGTATGCTAAAATGGACTCTTATATTCTCTCTATAGGTTTTCTTAGATGTATATAAAATCCTAATGTGTAAATAATGAAAAACGCATATTCAATTATACCAATAGTTCTATATGTAGATGATTTACTCATCACAGGGAGCTCAACCTCCTCCATTGTTGCATACCATTTTAGCATACCTGGTGGAGGAGGTTTTCTATGACAGATATGGGATAGTTACATTACTTTCTTGGTTTTGAAATCCACCAGCATGATTCAAGAATCGATATTTCTCAGTCCAAGTATGTTAGATATCTACTTGATATGCTTCAAATGAAAAAATTCAAGCAATCTCCAACACCCTTTCAGTTAGGGGTTAGACTAAAGGATGTCAATTCATCACCTTTGGTTGATTGGACTAAATATCGACAGTTGTTGGGGATTCTTCTCTACCTTTTGCAATATCGACCAGACATATATTATGAAGTTGGATCAGTTTCCAGGTACATGCAGGAGCCTCATGATCTTCACTGGAAGGAAACAAAGAGGATTCTCAGATATGTTAAGGGGACTACTAGTTTTGGTTTACACTATGTAGCAACATATTCTTTGAATCTTGTTGGTTACAGAGACTCAGATTGTGCAAACGATAACACTCATTGCAAGTCCACTTTAGGATATTTACTCTACCTTGGATTAGGACCTATTTGTTGGTCAAGTAAGAAGCAATCCAAATTTGCTTTATCATCAACATAGGCATAGTACATGGGTGCAGTTAATGTTACTACTCATCCTATTTGGTTGCAACACTTTCTGACAAAGTTGAGAGTTCATTTTCATCGTCTGATAGTTCTATGTTTTGATAATCAGAGTACTCTCAAGGTATTTAGAGACCCAGTTCAGAGGCAGTGGACCAAGCATATTGAGGTTCAATGAACTTTATTTGAGGACAGATTCAAGATGAATTCATTGATAGGAAATTATATCCATCATCAGAGCAGGTGGTAGACATGTTCACAAATCCTTTCACCGAATACAAGTTTTTATTAATGAGGGAAATTCTAGGAGTGATGGATACATCATCTTAGAAGCTTAACATGTTAGTATTATTTTCTTGTTAGCAACATATTTTTATGGGGGGGGTTTGTTCCCACTAGGTTTTCCCTCTTTACCTCAAATTTGTTTAGTTGTTATGCATCTATACTTGTACATGAGTACCTAACATGGATTCATATTGACGAGAATCATCATTGTGCACACCCAAGTTGTGTTTCAGGAGGGGTGTTGGGGTACATGCTCAACTACATACTTAGTGACATACTCATATTTCCATTTTCCTACTATTTAGGAGGACTCCTATTTATAGAAGGTCTATTTCTTGCTGGTGGATTCCTATATGTAATACCATGGGAAAATACCATGGGTTTCTGAATGGGCTCATCAACCACCATTATGAAAATTCCTATTTTTTAGCTACCATTAGGTTGATTCCTATTTTTTATCCACCATTAGGAAAATTCCTATTTTTTAGGATATAATTATTATTTCCTTAATTTTAGGAGATATTTCCTATTTCATGGATATAGATCTCACTTTGGTAATAATATTAGCCACTCACATAAGTGTGCATTACCCATATAATACTTGGAGTTAACTCACTTCACTTATTTAGTGACTTTCCATAATTAGAAAATTCTCACTCACTACTTTAGTTCCATTCTTAGAATCTAGTCTTATTCTAGGATATTTTTTCTATTATGGAATGCATGTTGACTTCATGTGTAGTTGTAACTAAGTTCACACCTATATTTTTGACCTTTTATTATTATTAGAAACTTTTGAATTTAGTTAATTGTTTCTAGTGGGAGAAGTTACTTTTTTACTTGAGCATACACATGGAAATCCCAACCTAGTGTGCATTACTCCTCGTGTGGACAGTCCTATATATTTTACTCATTATCAAGGATTAATACATTGTGATTAGATTTTGTTTCTTATTCTCTTATGTGTGAAGATTGATTCTATTTTTCTCTCTCCTCTCTCTCTTTTGTAATTAGCTAGTGTAGTATTTCCTTCTCACGATTAGGTCTTGGATTGTGGTTTAATCCACAATGAGAAAATGGCCCTTATGAGTAAGACATGGAATGGAAAAGGAAAGGGTTCCAACAAGAAGGTTAACAATGATGGAGGAACATCATATCCGTGGAAGAAGGAATTGAGTAAAATCAAGTTCTTTGCATATCGTAAGAATGGACATTATGCATCTTAGTTTCCAGAGAAGAAGAAGGGAAGAAGAAAGACATAGACAACATCATCAGTATATATGCAACTATATGAGTTTGCAACGAAGTTTGATAAGGATTTCTCATTAGTTTCTTGTCTTTCTACTAATACAAATACCAAGATTATGTGGTACTTTGACAGTGGTGCATCACCTTATATTACAAAATCATGGGATCTATTCAAAATCGTGACAGAGAAGGACTTATGGATCCAAGTGAATATTGGTGATGATGCCATGTATGCAGTGAAGGGAGAGGGAAGGATATTGTTCTAGATTGATTCAGGAGGTTCATTTAAATACCACAACGTGATTTATGTACCAAAACTGAAGAAGAACTTTATCTTAGTGTTAGTTATGGATGACATGGGTTTTGTCGTTACAATTAAGAGAGGGAAGGTACTCATACGTCCAAATAAATATATCCCAGATACAACAGTAGTCACTGGGATTATAGAGGATAAATTATATATATTGATAGGAAATCTTGTTCAGGATTTAGTACATGAAAATGATAACCCATGTGAGCTATGGGATAGGAGTTCGAGATAGCTACACTATAGGGAATTTTCGATTCTGAGGGATATTGTTATAAGTATTCCAAAGTTTAGTGTTGAAAAGTAGGGAGTGTGTATAGGGTGTGCACATGGAAAGAATTCCAAGGATTCTTTTACAAGAAACAAGAGTAGGTCCAAGGGGATCATGGATCTTTTACATTCATATGTGAGTGGTCCAATGTCAGTAGCATCAATTCAAGGAGAATCATACTATGTGACATTCATTGATGACTTTTCGAGGAAAACCTGGATATTCTTTATGAAGGCCAATGATGAAATCTTTATTTGGTTCAGGGAGTTTAGGGCTCAAGGAAAGAATATCAAGGTCTTGAGGTCATATAATGTGGGAGAGTACACCTCCAATGAATTCAATTATTTTTGCAAGGATGTAGGGATCAAGAGGGAGTTGAGAGTCTCATACAACCCTGAATGGAATCGGGTTGTGGGGAGAAAGAACTGGTCCATCATCAGTTCTTCTAGGGATATGATACATGACAAAAAGTTTCCTATGTTTCTTTGGGAAGAGACATGTAACACTAAACCATATGTGTAGAAGAAGATTCCTCACAAGATATTGGGGGATGAGACTCTGAAGGAGGAATTATTAGGAGTGGAGCTAGATATAGGAAATTTGAGGATATTTGGTTGTGAAGTCTACACCCATTTTCTTGTGGAGAAGAGGAAGAATTTGGAGCCTTCATGACATAGGGTATATTTTTTGGGTACAATGAGACCTCAAATGATTACATGATCTTCATACTAGTGCAGTGGAAGATAGTTATGAGAAGAGATGTTAATTTCAAAGAGAACTTGTCATCTAGGAAATCTCCGTAGTCATTAACAATGAAAAAGGATGAGGAGCAGGTAGCTATGAAGGATGAGTAAAGCTCAACAACTTCCAGTTCAGGGAGTCAAACTTCAAGTGGGGAGGAGGAGTGATCCCCTTCTAGTTATTTTAGGATACCCAGGTGGTTATTGCAGAAATTGAGGGATATCGATGAGGCTCCTAGGAATGCAGTAAGAGAGAGTAGAGCTCTAAGGAATTGTTTGAACTATATGGTGCTTATGAGTAGCATCATTGATGTTGAGTCTTCTAGTTTTGAGGAAGAAAAAAATCAACAGTTTTGGTGAGATTCTATGGTGGAGGATTACACCTCTATCATGAGGAATGATATTTGGCACATAGTGTTGAGACCATAGGGGAAGTGAGTTGGGAGTTCTAGGTGGCTCTACAAGATCAAGCATGTTGCATATGTTAGCATCGAGAAGTTGAAGGCAAGGTTTCTAGAGAGAGAATTATCCCAAAGAGAAGGAGTGGACTACTGTAACGTTACCCATCGAAACCGAGGGACATTATGGTGAAAAATACTCATACAAATGAAATTTATGCCAGCTAATTAATTTCCTGCAGCTTACAACTACAAATTACAACCAGATTTAATTGCTAACCTTATATAACCATAAAATAGATGCATCTACAACATGTTAAATACACACATAAATGCAATAAATAGTTCATTACAACAACATATAAATCATTCTCATTTAAAGAGATCATGCGCAACAATTTAACTCATGAATACAAGACATAAAACAAATAAACACTTATCTTTTAATAGTAGTTTTGCAACCAACTTCTTGGGAAAGATGTTCCACCCAACCATAGAATGACTCTTCCAAATATCAATAGCCAACCACCTATGAGCTGAGGCAAGTAATACAAAAAATAAGGTGGTCTCCCATAATCCACTCACAAGTCATAAAGATGACAACCCATTGGTATCTTCCTACAATTATCCCAATTTTCCACCAACTCTCTTCCTCTTAACCTACCCAACCTAAGGAATGTACCCCTTCACTGATCTCATTCCCTCGAGAATCCCATTCTTTTATCAGGGTCTCTTTGGTACATGTAGCTAGGAATATCTCATCTTCCAACTTAAGGGAATTCATTGCTAGGAAAACTGCCAACAACAACAAAAAAACTTGTTGTTTTAGTGAAATTCACTTAGGAGTTCACTCTTCAGGTCTGACAACTTTATTTTTCAATATTCAACTCCAAATATGCTCTAGCATGCTCTAGAATTATCCGTCCATGGATCACCAACTCAAATATCTCTTTCTTTCTCTCTACTTGTTGCTCATGCACAAAAAATGACTGTGTAAAAATGTTGTCCCAACACATACGGATTTCCTCCCTTTGGCTTTCCTTTCTTAACTCACACACTTCCCCAAGTTGATTTTACTCAACCCTCCCATGTACCCAATAACTATGGGATGTGACTAATAACACCCACCCTTTTACATGTATTCAATGATTGGCTTTGGGAACACTCAATCAGAAATTGGAAGGTTCATATACAAATAGAAAATTTAGGAAAATGGGTTGAATTAATATATATGGGTAATTCCCCCTTGGACCCTATTGTGGACGCAAAAACCCACCTTTACATTTTATTTTACAAGAGAAAGGAAAGGGCCCCTTACTAAAATTTCAACCCTATTGCCTAATATTTTACCTCTTGAACCTAATGCTATCTATTTTCTTACTATGAAGGAGTTGGTGGTTTTATCTTGATGGGTGATTGTCTTTAATGGGTGCTGACTATCCTTCCCAATCTGATGATTTCAAATGTATTCATAATGCTTATTGGACTGTTTTATTAGTTGACATTTTTATGATGGACTTGACATGTTGTATTCATACCTTTTGTTGATTCTGAAGTTCTTGATGATCCTATTTGGATGCACGACTTGATGTTCTATTGCATGTCTTGGATGAGGTTTTGGCTGATTATTTATTGATTTCCCAATTCAAATTTTTCATCCTCTTGTTAACATGTTATGTTGCATGACTTCATATTATGTTCTCTCGCATATGTATCCTACTCTTATATTTATAATTAGCATATATAGTCTTAGGACACTCACCTACAATCATCATGTTATTTTTAAATAAACCTAACACTCTCTCATAAGTTGGTTTAAAGGCATGGAATATATTGTTTATTGTATTAGCTAGTCTTCCTTGATTTCATGGATGATCTCATTCTTTTGTTTTGCAGGATAAGGTTTGTAGAGCCACTTTGTTCGCATGAACGCTCCAACATTGAGAGGCATGTGGAAATTTTTTTGATCCTTTTCTAGAACCTTGAATTTGATCCTTATCGAGACTCCTCTTTTCCTCTTTCCTTGAGGTCTTGAGCTTCCAAGGCTATTGGATCCACATTTCCTATAGACCTGTCCCCAAGCCTCTTTGGATTGATCTCTACCATATTCTTCTTTTGGACTTCCCTCTCTCCTAAAACCTATGCCCAAGGACTATTGGGTTTTCTCCTTCTTTCCCTCTATTATTTACTCTAACCTAATCTCATAGTTGGATTTTCCCCATCGAGATATTTCCAACGAATGTAACCATTCTTAAATATGAGTTCTAGATTGAAAGTTATGGCCTCCTAAATTTTCCTAAGACAAATCTCACCTTTTCTTTCCACTCCCATGTGGCATCTGTGCATCTCACACTCTCCTGTGTCATCTGACGTGGCACTAACGTTGATGTGGTGCCCGCCACCTATCCTCATCATCGTCGAGATTTTTCCTGACTCTTCTTCCTAACCTTCCGATCACATACTTCGACAAAGACATCAGAGCTTGATCATCCATGGAATTCACACTCTTCATTGTCAGATTTCTTCTCCATTGGAGCACATCTACTCCTAATATCACATATCACTCCAATGACCCTCCCCCTGTGAATGTTTGGGATTTCATTTTACTCGCTACTCGATTGATGACCTTCATTCCTTCTCAGGAGTTGAGGGCCTTATGGCTACAGTACCCACAATACATAAATGTATTTCAGTTCCTCAGTTTGCGAATGTTCCTTCGTTTCCTTAGATTGAATCCTTATCTTCTTCTTTCACATAACAATGTTGTTTGCAGCTAAATTCTTTAGTGAATTACACATGCTCTTTTGAAGCTAAGCCCCTTTTCCTTCTAAGAAATAAACATTGGAACCACGAGATTATTACTTTCCAAAGTTGCGCAAGCTTAAACCTTGAGTGGATTGCCAAAGAGAAACTCTCTCGAGTCATCGATCTTTTCCCTAAGTGAATGATCAAATATTTTTCGTGTAACAATATTCGGGTTATGATTTTGGATGGTCGGAATTAACACTCTGAATGGTCTCCTTCAGACTCCGAATGACTTTTAATCATGAACATTGATCGCCATTGGAAGGACGATCCATATATTTCGCATGCAAAATGGATCTATGAGGGAATTTTCCTCGATACCTCTTGTCGATACCTTGAAACTTCACAAATGTTTTGGATGTTGAATGATTAGCTTCGACTACATGTCATCACTTTTTTGGAATATTATTAGATTAGATGGAATATTATTCAATTATTTTATTCGATCCCTTTCACTGACACATTAGAGCAAACTGCAAAATAGCTCCCCTGATGGATGATGCATATATCTGTAGAGTTGTTGAACGACTAGATCTTGCTCTCGTAGTTAATACGTCATGATGGGAATTGAACAAGATAGAGGAAGACCCTGATGCAAAGTTCTATATCCACACTCTACAATTTTTGAGTTTCAATGGAAAATTGAACAAAACCGTTGATCTGGTTGGTTATCTCTTTTGTAGGTTCAAGAATTAAGGGTCCAGATTAACCCACGGGCCTGGTCAATGGTTGTTGAGTGAGAAATTTTAAACAAATATAATGTTTTATACAAATATCGGAATGAGGCCCATGATACCTCATTGGGAATGTATTGGATAGAGGAACACAATGGTATGGGTATCGAGGTCGAAAAAATAATATAAGACATCAGAAAATATAGAAAACTGACAACCACAAATTTGGGGTGGAAAATGGACATACCAACTTCAAGCAGTCATATATGGGGCTATGATTAATGAAATCAATCCCAGGATAGCTCGATAGAAATATGGAGAAGAGAAGAACAATATGGAATAGAAAATCGAGGAAGATTGAGAGTGTAAATTTCTCGAAAATGAAATAATAGACATAACCTGAATTCAGATGAAGAACCAGACATGTAGACTTCAAACAATATTATCTTAAGA
>SNQJ01S0156355.1:27792-40652 GCA_010110895.2 Picea sitchensis | reverse complement strand
ACTCATTTATTGACAACAACCACTTATATAATAGTCAACTATTTGGATTTTAATCGCCAACAGATTTTGTATATGATGGACAACATGATGTAATTAATATTGCGGATAGTGTTATAACCTGTGATAGATAAGGAGGTTGATTAATAGTGTTACATTAATAACGATGTACATTTGATATAGTTAATATCGTTAGGTATGGTTAAATTGTTAAATGAAAATTGTGTTATTGATTATTTAGGACTTGTCATTTAGGACAACATTTTCGTTTAGTTAATCGTCCCGCGTAAGATTTCTTTTAAATGATGAGTAGTGCACTTACTTTAATAGACACATACCGTGCTGGAAATCATAATGATTTGTGGAGTTTTGTTTTAGTTCACACTTGATAACATTTATGTCTTTAGTAACTTTACAATAGTTACCCTTCATGCCTAGACCTCTTACTTGACTTTAGGGCTTCTTGGTTGTCATCGAGTCATTTAATGGATTGCGCATCTATTGAGCGATTTCTTCTTGCATCTTGTCTACCCGTTCCTTGGGGGTGTAGGCATAGTCTTCCTGTCAGTTATTTCGACCCTTAGCGAGTCAGATTTATCTTGAGTCCTTGGTCCAGATAGGTTAGGTATTTCCAGGGTTAGTGCCACATATACCACTTGGGAACAACATGATTCCTGATGAGGGGATCATGGCACACCTTATTGGATAACGACAATCGAGAACTTGGCCGGAGTTGGTGTGTTCCAGATTGTTATACTTTTTGGCATTTGATTATGATTATGGGGTGTTATGAATTGGTGACATGTTATTTTTGTTGTATTGACATAGACATGTGTTATTGACTCGGTTTTCCTGAGCATGCAGGATTTTGGACCTTGAGGATGTTGAGGAAATGATGGAACCCCTTGGACTCCGAATTGAGTCAGGGAGAGGACTATTAGGGTTTGATTACTGTATATATGACATTTGTGCATCTGATTAGATGATATGATTACGGATATATTTCTGACATGATTCATTGATGATGTAGGCTGACGATAGCTTGCCGACCAGACTCACATGTGGATAGAGGGGTCACGCGTGACTACCAGAGACGTTAAGGGAGAGGTGTGGACAATATCCCTAACACAACCTACTAACACTCTTGTTGTGGCTCAAACTGTAGGTTAACAATTACCTAGTTCCAGAAGAACCACGATGTTGTGAGGGCCAACTGTGACAGTCGCTCACGATGATTCTAAGGGGTGTGAAATAAGGCAGGGGCCTTATTCCTTAGAGTCCCTTAGTCTCCCACAAGATCACCTGGTGGAGTATTGACTCCAGGTGTTTTTGATGTCTACCAAGTCACTCAAGAGGCGAGTGGCAACCTTGGAGCACGTAGTGCATCCTGAAGGGCACGTCACGCAAGGAAACATAATGGGGTGAGTGGCATCCTTGGAGCACCTAGTGTGTCCTGAAGGGCATGTCTCATTGTTAAATAATAAATGAATAAAACTATATGGCCTTAGAACAAATACTGTGATGAGAAAGATTTAAAACAAATTCCCTAATAAAATGTCGCCCAACCTAGGAAATTAAAGCCTAGGTCTAAGAGATAGTTGTGATAAAAATAAAATTTATATTTATATAGAGATAAAAATAAAAATAAATAAATAATAATGATAATCATGATTAACCATGTGACGATAAAGGGGTAAGCAATTCATTAATTTATATATAACAAAAAAAACTTTTGGGGGATAAAATTTAAAAAAGGGGAAAAGGGGAAATAATTGTTTTGTCTCATATGTTAATTAAAAATATATTAATTAAAAAGGGAAAAAGGGGAAAAAGTTAATTTTCTACACTTGCCATTTTGAGTTTTAAATAAAAAGGGAAAGAGAGAAATTTAAAAGAATTAGGAAACTAGGAAAAAGCGGGAAACATAAAAAGAAAGGGGAAACACAAGGAAAAAAGAAAAAAGTTTAACTTAGTAAGGTATCTAGCATTTAAGAACTTTCTAAATTAAACTTGACTAGTAAATTAGTAAGGGGGGAAGTCATTAAAACTTGTAAGGGAATATGGGGACACCTAGGAGTGATTCTAGGAATGATTTTAGGTGGGTGAGGGAAATAGGGGTAATTAATTAATTAAGGAAATTAATTTATGGTGCAATGAAGGGGATGGGTGACACACGTACGAGGAGGATTATTATGAATTAAATTATTAAACTTTAAATTAAATGGGATTTTGGGGAAGTAAAGGACTTTGAAACTCTATATAATGGAGGCAGGAGAAGGATGATGGATTTGTTCTGTTATGCATAACATTACGCTGCATAAATTTATACTTGACTGACTTATAATTAGTTAGAACTCTTTGGGGGGTAGTTCGTTGTCTTTCCCCTTTTAATTCTTTTAATTCTGAGAAACAGTGAGGCCCATAAAATCGAGGGAAACAATACCCCAAACGAGAGTAGGTCTGACTGGGATTTACCATCGAGAGATTTCCCTCATATGATTGAACACGTCATTCTGGACCATCAATAGAAATGGCGCTAGAAGGAGGGTCAGATGACAAGTTGATCATGTGGAATCATTTGCATTGATTTTTTGTTTTAATTTACTAACGACTCCATCTCATATCCCTTTATGGAGGTGTTTTTCTGGTACTGTACCTCCCAAACCTCCTAGAAATATTTTATATTTCTTGTCGCAACTAATATTTGATGGCGAGGGTGAAATATATACATCTAAACATGATTTGAATTTATATTATTTTTTTGGTTCTCAGAATATTACTGATAGAAATATGATTTGCAGGTTATTCACTCACTTTTGGAGGCTGGGTCAAGAGTTGGTGTGAGACTTTACCAACTTCCTATATTCAAACATGGGAACAATTTATGCATAAATTTGTGTATGCGTTTGAGGGTTGTGATTATGTTAATTTATGTGAATAAATTTTGAGAGCTTAAGAAGAACGAAGATGAATCTCTTGCAGATTTTATTATTTGATTTTTCTCATCTTTGCTATAGGTTTCCTTTGATGATAGGAATTCTATTAATGATCTGATTTCCTGTTTAGTTTGTCTTACTAATGAAACATACTAGCTAGTGGATGAACAATCTAAATCATGTTCTAATGTTTTTTTACATGTTGATTTAGATTTAAATGAAAATGTTGAAAATGATAATGGTTTGGCTGGAAATCATATGTCTGGATGTTTCTTTACTATGGGGGATATAGATCAGATAGAAAATTCTTTTTTGGAATAAGAATATGTATCCTCTCACCACTCCATTCCCCCTTTCTTCCCTTGTGACAAAAAAAAGTCTCTTGTTTAAATTCAAGTTCAGGTGTTTCTCTAGTTGACCAAGAGGAGGGTTTTCCTATTGATAATGGGACACTTCAGGCCACACCAATGGTTATGTTAGGTTCTCATTGTCCTATCTCATATTTTTCATCGCAAGAAATGGAAGAGGGAGTTATGGAGAAAACTTTAAGAAAATATGGACACTCATGAAATGAATCTTTCCTCACCCATGGATAATTTGGAATTAGTTCCTCTTGATTTGGATTGTCCTGTTGTTACAATTTTTCCTTGTGTAACTGACATAGATCTAGAATGTTTTCCTATTGTTGATGGATCATTTATTGAAACTTCTTGCTCTAACGATTCTTGTAATTTTCTCCTCTCTTCTAACCATGAATATGCTTTGGAAGATATTTCACATCCTTATGTTGTGCACAAGAAATAAATCCATGTTGATTCTTTGACTCAAGGAGAATAAATAAACATACAAGACATTCCTCTTGTAACACAACAACCCACTTCTTGTTTACAAGAGAAGAACTATCTTGAGGAAGAACACGTTGATTGTAAAACCACGCCTAGTTTGGAGCACACTGATTCAAAATAATCCAACAATGTTTTTAAAGAGAAGGAACTACCATTTAGGGAGTCACTTTATGAAAATGCCCTTGTTCTAGAGAAGCTTTTCATTCTCTGAATTCTTCCACTTATTTCTATTTATATCCTGGTTGCTTTAATTATTTAGCTTTGCAAGGATATACTCATGGTCCTATTCAAATAGGCTCAACGGGGTTGACCCTTGTTAAAGTAATTGATGGTGGTAATGCAAATTTGGATGTTAGAGTGGATTAGGCCTCTTCCCATGAACTAATTATAACCAATCCTTATCATCATTTTTCATGGGATGAAGAGGATTCTGTAGAAAATGTGTATCAAAGGATGTGTTCTTCTTATTCTTCTTCATTTTTGATAAATAGTGAATCTCCTTGTTCAAGTAGCCCTTTGTTGAATATTGTTAATACTAGTGGAAATCACCATTGTTTTGAAATTATCTCTTATACCATGGTGTGTCCTAACCCATGCATATCTTATGATATCACTAGTCTATCTCAAGTAGTTGGTTACTTGAAGTATGAGTCCAAGAAGGTTTTCCAAGATAATGAGGCACTTTGGTCTATGGAAATGGTTATGTCAGGCCCTCATTTTTTCGGTTTATCTTCATGTATAAACAAATTTGTTAGCACACATATTCTCTCACCAAGCACACTTTATACAAACTCTATGCACGATTCTCATTTGGTATGCTACTTTCCATCAAACTCCTTCCATCAATTCTATGATAAAAGTGCAAGATTTTACAATAGAATTGAAGAATTCTTGGAGATATCTTACTTGGAACAATTTCCAATGAATGATAATTATCATATATTTAATATGCTCAATATAGTTTATCATGAGTTAATTTTTTCTACTTTTAGTCGATTCTTATTCCAAGCTCTGTCAGTAATCTTTTGTATTGAACATATGTTTTCAGGCTTGGGGTTAATTATATGGCTACATTCGCATTAATATTTTACATAGCTCATTTTTTATCCATTAGTAGCGTACGGAATGAGTAGGGTAGATAGACTAGTGTTTTTCTTTGCATAGTTTAGTTTTACTTTCTATTTTTTAATTAGTTTTATGTTTTCATTTTCTTTTCCTTACTACTGGCTTATCAATAATTGGATTCTCAACAGAGGTGGAGATAAATAGAAGGATTGACCACTAATTTTCCCTTGATTGGATTTTTCAATTTAATTTTGATATCGGGAAATTTTTACTTCATTTTAATCTCAAATTTCTTCCATGTGTTGGGTAATTTTTAGATCATTGATTTCATGCATGATCATCATGTCAATTCTTGTCAAGCATGTTTTCATCTTACAAGTGGAATATATTAAAATGAAGATATTATTTAGTTCCTTTTGGGATGAAAATGAGCACTCAAAGAGATTCAATCATCATATGAATATGATTCTAACTGAAATATTTTGTTTGATGAAATTGATTATGTGGGTTTATCCTGTTGTCGCAAGAAACGCCAAGGTCTGTGCTCCCAAAATTTTCCATGGTGATATGAGGACTTGATATGGATTTGAGAACATAATTATCACATTGAACATGCAAAAGTAGTCAAAAGATCTTACCGTAAGGGAATAGCCAATCTATTAATCACACATCAAATTTTCCTGGTAATAAATTTCCGGACTTGGGCAATTGTAAGCCACTTCTTACGTGCTTAAGCTTTGAAACCCTATTTTATTTATAAGAATCTGTAGAATTTTCTAGGTTAATTGTTGTTCTTGCACCGTGAGGTGGTTTTGGATTTCCCCTTAGATTTGGATTGTAGTTTGCATGTTAAGCTTGTAATGATAACACGTGTTTTTAGTGAATTATTTAGGGACTTATTTATGAATGGTACTTATTGTAAAGGTGGTTTAGTATTATACGTACTTCTAATTTAAAGGGAGACCCTATTAAATTTGAAGCGATCTCAACTTTAAAACTAGTTAAATCATATTTATAAGACACTTAATCTTATTATATTAAAATGTTAAGATATATTTAAGTTAGTTTGTATCTATGTTCACATTAATCTTATTATATTAAAATGTTAAAATATATTACATTAATCTTATTATATTAAAATGTTGGAATATATTTAAGTTAATTTATAACTAGGTTCACATTTATGTGATAATGTTCATATTTATGTGTCAACTAACCCTATTACAATAAAAATATAAAAATATATTTATAATGCAAGTTACACTTAAATAGTAAAATACATTTATAACTTAAATGGATAAATGTTATACTTAAATAGTAAAATACATTATAACATAAGTGGATGTGTCAATTATGAGAATTTTATTAAACTTAACTTAACTTAGTGATTAGAAACTTTAGATAGATTTCACCAACACCAAATAAATGAAGAACCAACCAAACTTTAAACATCATCTAATAATATATCAATTAATTTTGTCAAACTTAATTCTTCCTTAATTCAAAATACATTTGTGTTCTCACAGCCATGAAATATCGATATGGAAAATATTTTTAAAATTTATTATTAAAATTAATTAAAACAAATCAATATAAATCCTTGCAAATTTGATATTTTTTAATTTTTCTAAATATTTAATAAATTTTAAGTTAATTGAAACTATGTTGATTATATGATTTAAAATGATTTAATTTGAGGATTTAATATTCCTTTGATAGGGTTTAATTGGGCTCCTTCTTCAACACATAGATTATTTTATTTTCTGTGTTTAAGTAATTTTTGTCCTTTTAAATAAACATTATAATTTTAATAATAAAGTTAAAAAGATAGACATCAACATGATAAAGGTCCACTAAGTTATAAATAATTGATATATCTCATTTAAAAATTATTGAATATATTTTTAAATTATAGTGACAACTAAGTTTGATCCTAAACCTAACTCATATAACCTAGACATCTAACACTAGATTTATCATGTTAGATCATCCTACATGATCTCATGACCTAGTCATCCTAGCATGCTCAATTTATCTCGCTTTATCATCCTAGCATGATCTCATTCGAGTTGTTTTTTTCAACAAATATGGGAGTTGTTTCTTTTTTCCAAATATGGTCGTACATAGTGCATTCACTAATCCTAATTGTTTAGAAGCATAAAATGACTAGGCCATTTGAAGGAATGCATTGGTTTCGACTATCCTATGACTCATGAGAAAACTACGACACCTTAAAATTGATTTCATTAAGATTAATTATAAAACATTTTATACTAAAGAGGTGCTATACTTTCCCACCAAATGAGACTATAAATGCGAATGGAAACGATCACATCAATTTAAGGGTATACGGTGGACATTAGAACTTTAGAAAATCAATTTGAGAGCGAAAGTCATAGATAAACCGAATCAAAGTCCATGCCAACCACGATTGGAATTTGTTTGTAACTTATATGTAATTTTTTTTTTTTAAAATGTTTTGGGTTTTTAGTAATTTTTTTTTTCAATTTATATGTTTTTTAATTAAAAAGTATTAAACTTTGGTGTTGTCTAATTGTTTTATGGAATGTTTTTTTCATTGGAATTTGGTGACACAAATCTGCATGAAATTATTATTTTTTGTTATTTAAAATTCATTTCTGAATGCATAAATGGATTTTGAATGCTAAAAAACCCCTAGGGAAATTTGATTATACAAAAATAATGACTCAAATCTCCAGATCTAATAATTTCTTACTGGATTTTAGGAAAACGTCTCTCGAACAAAATCGCCATAGAAAAATAATTTCTTAGAACGTTTAGACTACAACTTAAACTTCCATTAATCACATACAAATATAGTCATTCCTTTTGGTAAAAGAGGAAACCATGTCCCCACCAAATTTTTCCATCAAAAATTTGATAAGTTGTAGAGGTGTTCATTTGTTTCATACTAACATAAGCTAATAGCTAACAACCTAAAGTATATCTACCCATATAACTAAATAAAAGAATACAGAAAGATCACACCAATCAACTGACGCTTGGAGGAGGAGGATCTTCCTCCGCGTCCACTTTGAGGATCAGATCAACATCCTTAGAATCCTCATGGGCCTGCTTCATTTGTTGAACATCCCTGTCAACCTCAATTAAAGTTTCCTTCGATCCAATTTCTCTAGTCAACCCCATTTCCATTTTCCCCTTACTATCTTCCTCTAAAGATTTCGAGATAGTGACTTTAATACTAAATACCAACTGCAATATAGCATAGGGAGTGGAGGATGTCCTGCTACTTTTATTTCACGCTTACTAGTGTTTATGCAATTTGGGTTTTCACAAACCAATAATTTTTAGCAAACCAAAAGTACTTCGTGTCTTTGGTTCATGAGTGAATGGGGTCCTCAACCCATTCCCAAGACTACTCCAGGACTTGGGCATTCAAAACATGCTCCCTCTTAACCACCATCATCACCTCCGCCTCCTTGACAGCCTCATTAGCCTTTTTTGAAACTTTATCTTCAAACTAGCATTGAATGAGGGCCACCTCATACTTTTCCTTGGTTTCGACCTTTTGTGACCTCGAGGAAGAGGTCGAATGATCACCCCCATTCCGTCCTTTATTTGCATTCTTTCTTCCCTTCCCTGGAACCCGAGCCATGACTAAAGACCCTCTCAACCAACAGTCGTTCCCAATTCTCCACCCAGGATGATCTTCCCTACACAAAAAGGACAGAGTGAAACATAGACAGAGCACCACCCCCTAATATCCTGCCAAAGCCTATAGAGTCAAAAGAACCAAAGGTTGTTGATATTATGAGGCTCTTCGAACCATTTTTTTTTACCTCAACATGCCAAAGGAGCCCCAACGCCCTCATTAAAGTTCCCTTAACACCTTGATGGTTCGATAAGATCAATCCCTCCATCTCGAGGATGCTTGCTCCAATGTGTCTGACCATCTCTGTAACTCCAAATTCCTCTCACTACGAGCTTTCTCCTAAAAATCCAAATTTTTCCATCAAGCCTAGCTCCATCGCTACCCACCAGCTCATAGAATGATGCAGCTTCCCAACTTATGTACTCTCTAGAATTATATTCTCGATTGCGCCATAAAACTCCCACATCTAATCTTTATACCTCACCTTATGCTTGAACTATTTATCCTTCATGGATTTGACCGAACTCGTGTTCATCATACCCTCGCCACCCTCAGTATTCATTCCTTTCCATCCATCTATAAAAAAACTTCACGAGCACCTAGTAACTTGTCTTCACATTCATGGTTGTGAGTTGGTTTCATCGGCCATGTGCCTAGCCTCAGCTTCCAGAACTTGCACCCCATCTAGGAATTTGAATCCATGTGTTATTAAAATGAGTCAAACCACTATTAAAATTCTTGAACATATGATGAAGTCTAAAAAGTAGAATAGAGAGACAATTCCTATATTTTTTGTCACATAATGTTTCATTTAAAATTAAAATTGTACTTTTCAATAATGAATTCTTGTTAAATAATTTACTCTTCATTAGCACCTCTACTTTCTTATTTTCTAAGACAATTATATGTGGCAATCTCTCAATGAGCACATTTAGCTAATTTCTTATTGTCCAAGCCAATTAGATGTGGCAATATGTCAATGAGCACATTTGGCATTGGACATACTGTTTACACAAGGGACATTCAAAAGTCCATTCTCTATGTGTTCAATTGGTATAGTTATTCATTACCACTTCTACTTTCTTATTTTCTAAGACAATTAGATGTGGCAATCTGTCAATAAGAACATTTAGCTAGTTTCTTATTATCCAAACCAATTAGATGTGGAAATATGTCAATGAGCACATTTGACATTGGACAAAATGTTTACAGAAGGGACATTCAAAAGTCCACTCTCTATGTGTTCAATTGGTATAGTTGTTGGAACATGATATTGAACTACTTTTATCATTGAAATCTATGAATGTTCAATGTCAAAAATTATAATACATATTCAATTTTTCAATTTAGAAAGAAAAATAAAAAAAATATTGATTTAAAAGATTTTTTATATATTTTTTATAAAAAAATCATATTAATAAAAAAATGATATATTTAAATAATTTTTGTTTAAAAATAATAATTAAAAATTACATAATATAAAATTTAATATATATAATATTATTTAATAATATAATCAATAATAAAATATATTTTTTTAAAAGATAATTTGCTTCTATATTCTATATTATTATTATTAAAGTAAAATTTACAATTTTGGTTATAGGAGGCTTTCCATAAAGGAAACTACGCCTCAAACTACTCTTCAAGAGAAATTCCGGTTGTTTTAAAACAATCCAATTACATTCAACATAATTATAAAGGTTCATAACCTATAGTTAATAATAATAATAACAACAACAACACCATAAAAACATGATAATAAAACAAAAAAACAAAAAAACATGATAATAAAACAGAAAAAGCATAAAAATAGATAGTTGAAACATGGATAAAACTAGAAACCAACATCATCAAGATGAAGTTCGTTTAGAAGGGTCTAGGTGGCTACAAGTATCTCGTTATACGTATTTGTAGCTTTAGCTTTTCCAGTGACTTCTTGTCCTATTTTGTCTTCTATGATGATCAAGAAAACAAATAGTTGAAACATTGACAAAAATAGAAACCAACATTGTCAAGATGGGGCCTTGGTGGCTATAAGTTTATGGATATTTATCTTTTCTAGTGATCTCTTTTCTTGGTTCATCTTATATGATGATTGGATAGGAGTTGGTTCCTTGTAAACTAGGTGTTCCAATTACCTCCACCATTTCCTCCTCTTTGCCCAACTTCTAGTTTGAAACATTAAAGTTGAGCCTAAAGACAACCCTGCAAAAAACTGTAAATTTAGCATCTAGTCTTCTTAATATATCCAACATTTCTAACCCATGGTACCCCTTGTTTTCCATTGTTAGGGGAACGAGTGTCTTAGTGATCTAGTATAACTCCATCGCATGAAATGTTTTTGTATCTCTAGACCTGGAGAAGTCAAAGTCTAAGACCCAATCCTATAATTCTGAGTTTGATTTGTTGTTAGGAGGTTTGGAGAATTTTTGTCAGATCAAACCTACTAGAACCTCCACCTCTTACTAAATGTTTCAAGGGATGCCTTGCTTGAACAATTGTTTAGCATGTTGAGAATCCCTTTCCACACCTATGCAAGAAGGTTGGGAATCTTAGATTCCCCCCTCCTCATCGATCCTTACCAACTTGATTCTAAGATATCTAGAGCAACATTATGGGCCATAGTTAGAAATAGATCCTGTATACTAGAGAACAAAGAACCAACCCATAGAGATCCTTGAAAATCCTATTTCCTTCAGTCTGTAAGTGTCTTGGCAAGCCACCTTTTGCTTACAACACAAGAGAGAAATCATCCAGTCAACCCTTGGACATAAAAGAAACATAAGAGAGAAAGACCCCGTATTGCCCAACTCACTTGAGAAACCTTATGCAAGAGCCTTATATTGACACTCACATGCAACTACAAAACCCTTCACTACATGCAGTAGAGTAGGCACTAGAAAGCTATATGTTGATGAACCAAACAGGAAAATCAAGCCAATGCAAATACAAATGCAAGAAAAAGTCAAGGAAGAGTAGAATGCAATGAGAAGAGCAGGGATAGGAACTACCCAACCAAGAAGTTGAAAGGATCAATTGGCCCTAGTGAATGCGGGATTAATAGTCAACTTGATGGAGCTCCTTTGTTTAATAACTTCAACTCCACACGAAAATACCATCTCCCTAGCATGTAGGTGTTCAAATTCCTTACCACTTTATGCTAGAGCCATTATTTAAATGTAACATTATACCCTCCTATACTCACCTCTATATCCTTCATCAAATGATGTAGAGTAACTATTGTAATCCCACAAACTACCATAATTGACAATGTACTATCCCAATACCATCCTAGGGAGATATGAAAACTTGGAGGTATGTCTCACGGGGTTATAAAAAATAATATTATTTAAGGCGTTTTCTAAGTGTTCTACAAAATGACTTTTTTTGCCAGAATCCAACGACATAAATCTGCATAAAATCACTATTTTTTTTCTTTAAAATACATTTATGAATGTAGAAATGGATTCAACATGATAAAAAAACCCTTGGGGCACTCGAATTATACAAAAATAATCACTCAAATTTGGATATAATAATTTCTCATCGAATTTTGGGCAAATGTCCCCGAAAAATATCACCGAAAAAAAAATCATTTTGTATAACGTTTAGACTACAACATTATTTAATTACGCCAAAAGGCGTACACCAATTGGAAATGGGCACATTTAATCATCTTTTAAAGATAAATTCTGATCGTATGGTTATTGATTGAAGATGCTGGGATATTCTTCGTCGTCCTTCCAAATCAATGAATGAAATCTCATGTTCACAACTTTATTGCATTTTTGAAGGCGTCCGTTAATCTCTTTACGTTTTAACATTTATTTAATATCGTTAAAAAATTACTATGTGACCATCTAATTGCCACATTCAAATGATTAACAAACTTACTTGAAATTATAAATTGACTTCAATATTAACTTTTTTTCTAGATTTACATTTCTTCCACGTTTACTATATTTACCATACACCTACACCTACAAATGGAAGCCATAATTGCAACCCTTTCATATTCTCCATTAGTGGCAATGTGAATTTTGTGGTTCCTCTTTTCACAACAGTTAGACAATCATATTCTCCATTTGTGGCTAGCTCGCTAGCATAATGAATTAGTCTTTCGTAATAATAACATAATGAGCATAATGAATAATGAGCCCAATGAATGGAGTCTATTAATAACATAAAGTTGATTAATAAAATATGTTTTATAAATTAATATATTAATAAATTAATTTATTAAATATATTAACAAAGTTGCTTAATAACATAAGTTTTGCAATTTTGGATGCTTTATGGTTAGGGTTATTCATAATATATTAATTAATAGGGTTAGATTTATTAGAGTTAGGGTCAATGTACTTAATATAGTTAATGATT